>PVJH01014066.1:0-58165 GCA_004026705.1 Nesogale talazaci
TTCTTGCAAATCTTGTGTAGTGCCTGATGAGGCCTGCATATCCGAGATTAGCTGCCTAGATAACTTGGTATGTTGCAGTTCCAAAGGCCACTGCAGTACTGGTCCCTAATCTTACAAATAGGTCACCTAGTTGCACTGCCCTTTAGCTCTTCCTGCCATGTAATCAATAGCAGGGATAGGGACAGGTTCATTTCCAGGACTAATATCTATGTCTGGAAGGAGAAAGGCTAGCACACATAACTCTGTCCAAATGCTGGATAACTGGGTAAAAGCCCTATTGCTGCCACAAACAAAAACTGAACTATTAAGGGCACATAAGGAGCCCGTATCATTAACAACAATAGAACAAGAAACAAATCCCTCCACTTCTACAAAATCTCACAAGTCTTGTTCAGGACTCTTCCTCTTCTTCCCTTCTTGTATTTTTCCCTGTGGGTGTGGGATGTTGGCCCCTCCCCCAGCCTGTTCTCTGCCATGCCCACTTCTAGAGAGGGAGCCCATCAGACTCTGGTTGCTTCCAGCTCTGTAGCTCTCTCTTTTCTTGCATCCATTTTGTCTTACAGGGTGTTTTGATTTTGATTTTTAATGTTGAATGGATTACATTTTAATGTAATTTATTTTCTTTTAATTCCTTCTATATATCTTTTTATACACTTAAAATCATTCATGTGAGACAGAATCCAGTGATGTTGCCAAATTGCCATGGCCTAATAAAGGGTTTAGAAATCCTGTTCTCAGAGATAGAAAGGTACCAAGATGACAGGAAAGAGATTCAAAAATGGCCTTGTAATGCTGAGCTGCCCACCAATCCTTGGCAACTCTCTTACTTCCCAACTGTTCCAAGAAAGGGAAATCAACTCTTAACTTGCTTGAGTCCTAGTACAGTGGTCTCTCTGTTTCAGCAGCTGTGCCTACACTCTAACTAACACCATCTCCCTAAAGTCAAGCAAGAGTTTTGGAGTGCTATGTGCTATTAAAAGGTATTGGGGAATGGGCTTTCGGATATTTAGACTGCCCTGTTACAACCGCTCAGCTCATTGCTTAGGCCTAAAGAGTCAGGCCTTGAAGTCAGGCAACTGAGGGTCCTGGATCCTTTCATTGCTTGCTGGTACTAAAGCAGTAGTTGCTAAGGTTTGACTCCAGCATTCCCCATAAGAAGTTTCATTAACTCCCCTTAATGCACACAGAATAATATTCCTGTCTATACATAACCTACCTAATATCACATTCTTCCTGGTCTCAAAAGGATATCTCTAATAGATATCCCTTCTCTTTATCTTGGTCCACTATTACCTCCCAAATTAATCATTTACCTCTCTCTCCCTTCCATGCCTGAAATGATCCTAATAAATTCCCTGAATGAGAATAGGCATTTGCAAAGAAAACCCTGGTTGGAGATGCCTAGAGATATCTGTTTTTGCCATATTCACCACATTCTTCACCCCCCACACCCCCCCCCCCACACACACACATATATCCAGAGGAAGGCAACACAACAACTAGGCTACCATCTTGATGTAGGGTAAATAAAAACTATCACAGAGAGAAAAATTACTCTCTCAATAAATTATCTTGCCATCGTATAAACTGCACTAGTTCAAATATAAGGTTATAGGAGTCAGGTTTGAGAGGCTCGGAGAATAGAGATGAAATGGAGCACGCAGATTGTAGGGAGTTCATGAAACTACAATGAAACCAGATCATGAACAAATTATATAGAGAAGGGCCATGACAAAAGGAGAACCCTTTTCATGTTGACTGTAAGATTGCCAGTGAGTGAGCACAAGAATAGTAAAGGAAAGATAGAAACATTAGAAGGGAAATCAGATTAGGTTAGAAACAGTAACTTCTAGGTAAACTGAGGTTTGAGGTTGGGCTGAAAATCCAAATAGAAATTCCTAAAGGTATGGAATAAGAGCTCAGATATTCATATTGGGATAGAGATGCTTCTAGAGGCCAAGGAATGAAGGAGTTCAGTGAGGCAGGGATTTAGAAAGGGAAAAGTTAGAGGACACATCAGCTCCCTAAGGAATGTTCACATTTAGGGAACAGAAGAAACTATCAAAAGAGAAAGAGAAGTTATTTGAAAAGGATGAAAACATTTAGGATGTCACAGATATTACATAAAGGAAAAGACTTCCAGTAATTTGCAGAGAAACCCCAAGAAGAAGAACTGAGCAAAGGCCAGTGACTTTCGCCAGATGGTTGAGTAGTAGAAAGCTTACTAAATATAGGTATCAATATTCATAAGATGTCCTGAGGTACAGACATTCCCAGTCTCCTTATAGTGACAGACTGTCAAGACTATTTTCAGAGCAATAATGGAGCAACAATCTTCCCTTAACACCTTTTCTTTCTTTTTAAAAAATTTCTGGCAAACTCACTAGAAATAAAGAAAGAAATATGTCTGCTTGCTATTTACAATTATAAAAAGTCCTTGGTTTGAAAAAAAGTACCTAAAGCCCAGAAGGCATCATTCAAAGATAAATGGGCTTGGAATTACTAAATGTATTTCATTGGATCAATATAATAGAGAATAGTCATTTTCATTTCACTTATCTGAAAACTACATGTATTATATAAAGCAATTATTGATGTATGAAACATTTTCCAAAAAATGTTGAAATGAAGATGTTTCCCTCCATTTTCATCCTATATTGAAAAATAATGTAAGTCCTATTTGGGGCACTAGCTAGTGCTTTCCTAAACCCTTTAGATGCACACCCACAATGAAATCAATAGGTAAAATATAGAATTCATCTCACAGATGAATGATGCTTAATGGGCCCTAGATTTTAATTCTGAGACATGGGCCCAAACTGAAAAGCTAAATTTTAAAAATGTTTTAAAATGAGGAATAAGTTTTTTTTCTAAAACAGAAACAAACAGGGCTGTATATACTTGGATAAAGGAAAAATTATGCAATTAACAATACCCCCAACCAAGCAAGAACTAGCATCCTGGAACAGAGCATTTTGCTGCTCTCTCAGAATGAAGGGAGACCAGAAAGCAGATGCTCATGCCCAAGCACATTCTTCCACGTGCTCAAAATGCTGACCGAGGATGAGCTGGAGCACCCAGAGAAGGGAGATGCTGTGGCCAGGCTAAAGAAGGTCCTGCAGGACAATGTCGTCGGAGGCAAGTACAACCGATGTTTGATGGTGGGGGCTGCGTTCCCGGGGCTGGTGGAGCCCGGCAAGCAGGTCGTGGACAGTGTGCAGAGGGCCCTGTCTGTGGGCTGGTGTACCAAGTTGCTCCAAGCCTTTCTCCTGGTCCTGGATGACATCATGGATTCATCCCTCACCCGCCGGGGGCAGCCCTGCTGGTACCAGAAGCCAGGCATAGGTCTGAATGCCATCAACGATGCCATGCTGCTGGAATCCTGTGTCTACCTCTTGCTGACGCTCTACTGCCAGGGGCAGCCCTACTATGTGAACCTGCTGGAGCTCTTCCTGGAGCGCTCCTATCAGACTGAGATAGGGCAGACCCTGGACCTCATCACCACCCTCCAGGGCAACGTGGATCTCGGCAGGTTCACTTCAAAGAGGTACAATTCCATTGTCAAGTACAAGACCGTGTTCTACTCCTTTTACCACCCTGTCGCTGCTGCCATGTCCATGGTGGGTATTGACAGGGAGAAGGAGCACCCCAATGTCAAGCGGATCCTGCTGGAGATGGGCGAGCACTTCCAGATGAAGGATGATTCCCTGCACCTCTTTGGTGACCCCAGTGTGACGGGCAAGGTTGGCACTGACATCCAGGACAACAAATGCAGCTGGCTGGTGGTTCAGTATCTGCAGCAGGCCTCCCCGGAGCAGTGCTGGGTCCTGCAGGAGAATGACGGGCAGAAGGAGGCCGAGAAGGTGGCGTGGGTGAAGGCCCTGGAGGAAGAGCTGGAGCTGCCGGCCATGTTCCAGCAGCATGAGAAGGCCAGCTTCGCCAGCTTCACAGGCCTCATGGAGCAGTGTGTCACACTCCTGCCTCCCTCCATCTTGTGGGGGCTAGTGCACAAGATCTATAAGCGACAAAATTGACCTGGATCCGGGAGGGCAGGGCTCAACAAATTATTGTTTACCTTTAAAAACATACCCTCATAACTTTTCTGGTGAGCATGAACAAAACATTAACAGAATTTGTACAGATTAAATATTGAGGTACTGGACCCAGGTATTTACCACAAATAATGAGAACCTTTACACTTATTAAATGACTTGCAAAAATCAGAAAAAGAAACTGGAAGAAATTCAGAAAGCATCCTTTCCCTTCCATTAACCCCAAAAGAAAAGGAAAATGACAGATTTAAACTATGTTCAATTGGCCTACATCTGATTATTTTAAATATTCTTATGGTTGCCTGAGGTTGTCAGTCTCCCTCCAGATACATAGTAGCCTTTCAATGCAGTCTTGTGTTTGGTTTTCATGTTCAGTTTTAATTAAAATAAGCAGTGCAGCAGGCTGATGGAATTAGATCCTCATTAGTACATGGTACATGTTGTCTGATGCTGTGGAGTGCATTTTGACTCATATCCATCCCATAGGGCCCTAGAGAATGACCTAGTCAGGTGTTCTAAGCTATACTTTTTAAGGGAAGGGATCACCAGATTTTTCTCCCAACTGACTCATAAGTACATATAACCTGTCAATCTTTCAGTCGCTAAGCACTTACCATAGTAGCTTTACAAAGTTGAAATGAGGGGATCTTGATTAATTCCCTATCATAGGACCTATGGAGATTATTAATTCTTCTGCTTGTCACACTGTAGTTTTCTAAAAGCTATGTAGGTTTCTAAAAGCTATGTCACCATTATTTCAAACACCAGTAGTGTAGGTTTCTACAGAACTTCTGGACTGAAACAGGGTCCAAAAGAATTGATCAATGTTGAACCACTGCAGGATGCAGCACATGATAAAGAATCTTTCATACTAAACGAAGACGTCCATGTTGCACTAAAAGTATTGGTGAAAACCAAACCTCCTGAAACTCACAAGATAACTACTGAGATGTTTTAACAAGTAGATGCAATACTAAAAGCGCTTATCCCTGACAGAATAGTTAGAAGACAGCACTGAACTAATTGAATGAAAGAGAACCTCACACGTGCCCATTCCAAAAGTAGGAAATCTGACAGAATGTAGAAATTATCAAACAGTGTCATTAGTATCATACATGGGTATCAAGCAAAATTTGGCTAAAAGTTTGAAATTAACTACAACAATACATCAATAGAAAACTGCCAGAAATCCAAGCCATATTCAAAAGAGGAAGTAGAATAAGGACTATTATTACTGATGTCAGATGGATCTTTACAGAAAGCAGATAGTATAAGAAAGATGTTCAGTTACAAGATGATACTGATCCATACATATGACTGTAGTTTTCCTCTAAGGTAAAGTTTAATTTATAAGTTAGGCACACTTAAGAGGTTAACAACAATAAGGAAAAATAAGACAATTATAACAATACTGTCATAAAAGCTAAATGAATGTTCTCTTCACAGTCTCAACACTAGAATATTATCCTTATTAAGTCAAGAACAGTAACCTTTTCACTTAAAGGAAGTCTCTTATTACTGCTCTCTGATATAGCCAAATTGCCAGCATCACTACTCTTGTATCATGGGACCACGGTTAAGTAAAGTACAAGTTACTTGAACACCAGCCCTGCGGTTTCAAGGCTAGTTGATCTACTAACTAAGAGAGCTACTAAAAACCACGTGGAGATGTTAGACAAAGAAATGATTCTGAAATCACAGAAAGCAAAGCTGTAAGTCATCAAGGACTACTGTGTACCAAAGTTTGCCAGAAGAACTCACACCTCAGTCTTGGAAGTACAATCAGCACAGTCCTTACAACACAAGATGACAATACTCCTCCCATATTTGGGATATGATGTCAGGAGTGACCTCTCTCTGGAGGAAATCATGATGGGTGTGTTAACCTGGGTAGACTAGAGAAACAAATTCATAAACATGCATATGGATATAAGAGAAAGTTTTATATGCAAGAGGAACGGAACATTGAGAAAGCATCCCAACCCAGTCCAGTCCAAAGTCATAAATCAAACATTAACCCATATTTCCAATATTAGCCCATAGCCTCCTTCTGACTCACAAAGCACGTGTAGTCGAAGCATCCGGCGCTGGCAGGGGTCTCCCCATGGCTCCTCACTTCCAGGGCTCCGGGTCCATCAACAGCATCCAGTGGCAGTAGAAGCAACTCAGTGCTGGCAGCGGTCTCCACATGACTTCTCGAGCTTCAGAATTCTGGTTCCATCAGGGTAAGGTCGTGTGGCTTCTCCTCTGGCTCCTCCAGTTCCTTGGACGCTGCCATCCTGTCTTGTCAGTTGAGCGACTCCCAACAACTGGGCAGCTGGTGTCTCAGCTCCATGAGGGAAATATGGCGAGACTTCCCAGAATTCTCAGAGAAAGTTATGCGCACACAAAAATCTCATTGGCTATCTCCAGATTGACAGGCTAGACTCCACCCCTACATTCCCAATCATGAAATTGACACCAAGTACATGACTGCCACAATGGGTAAAGCAAAAGGTCAGAAGAAAAGATGAAGACCTTCAATGAAATGGTTTGACATAGTAGCTGCAGCAATGAATTAAAGCATGGCTATCCATGTGAGGATTGCACAGGGTGAGGCAGTTTTCATTCTGTTGCACATAGGGTCACTTTAAATTGGCACTTAACAACAATGCCTAGCAATGACAGTGCAATTATTTTTCTGCTCCTCTACACAATTCTGTAATTTCTAATCAGACTAAAATTGGCATGTTACATCTTAATTATAAATCTTAATAATTAGATGTACACAACCTTTTAAGACCCCAGACATTACTCATTGCATTGGGATGTGTAGCATGCAATCTGTGAACTATGTTACCTATATTATACCAGCTGAGTTGTCCCATGAGACTACTATCCTAAACCTTCAAACTCAGAAAATCAATTTCTCAAGATGTTTGTTTATGACTAAGAAGTATAAGTAACTATGTCCCCTGCGTGGCTTATTATATATGAATATTCACATGTGCATATATATCTGGTATGTAAGTATGCCCACAGTTACATTTTTCTGTGTGCGCTACCCTTATAGCCATATGTGTATGTATATATACACACATATATATATCCTAAATACATATTTGTGAAATCACATATACGTTTTTCACTGTTATTGGTTTTGTTGCAAAATTATATTTTTCCCAAAACATCATTTTCTCTTGGGCATTTCTTCATGGCATATTTACCTTGATCTAGCTATGTGGTGCTTGTCAGTCCTGCTGGAATTGTGGTTATGAACTGAACCGCCATGCACTGGGTTATGCATTGGGCAAGGGCAGCAGCTTGAAGTCACCAGGGATTCCAAGCAAGAAAGACAGGGCTTTCTCCTCCTATAGAGAGCTACTGTCTCAGTAGCCCACAGGGCAGTTCTCCCCTACCCTGTAGGGGGCCTATGAGCAATCATAGTGACCCCATTGTGCTGCTAACTTCTTAAGTATTTGACTAAATAAGCTTTTCCCATCTCTCAAAAATGCTTCCCTTTCCACCCACCCCACCCCTGGTAGTCACTAATGAGAGTTGGTCTCTGTGTATATAGACTCGTCTTTTTATAAAAATGTGAAAGGAAAATGTAGAGACAGACTCTAGAGATTCTTGATTCCTTTCTGCACAGGAATCAAGATCATTGGGTCTGAAAGAGTCGTGGGTTCACATCTTTATTTCCCAAAGAGGAAATTAATTCTCATTCATATAAACTTCCAGACTATTTATCCACTTCCTCTTGCTAGGTAGGCTTATCCCTTTTACTTGGTGTCATCCGCCGCTAGGGAATTGCTCTACAACTTCCTTCTAGTGGAGACCTCGCCCCTCTTAACCAACTCTCCAGGTTCCCACATCTTTCAACTTCTACTAAGGGAGGTTCTTTAGACCCTGGCTCACATCCTTTCCTAATGAGCTACTTTATATGGTCTTATCTTACTTCCCTGGCAGGTCACAATAAGAAGCAATCTTCACTGTCCTGGTATAAACATGAGACATACAAACAGGTGTTCAGTTTGATCTTGTATGAATAAGATAAATACCTCTTCAGGCTTGGTTAATAAATCTTTTCCATGGAAAACTACCCCCCTTCCCCCCCCCCAATTTCCCAGTTACAAGGGAATATAAGAGTAGTTCACCTTCTCCACCATTTTCATTCCAACAAAGAAACAATCAAGGTCCTGGAGCAGGTAGAGGGCCTATTTCTTTGTGACCTACAGCCCTGCCATGTCTGCCTTGAATCATAGCTGGCTGTATGGATTTTTAGTTGTGAATCTACAATGTACAGTCTCATCTCTCAGAAACAAGATATTGATCTCTGTCTCACTGGGTCTACACAAACTGGACTGCCTGGATTCAGAGATTTTTTTTAAAAAAAGCAATAAGTTCAGTAAATTAAATGGATTAGCTATTCTTTCCTATACTATGTCAAATAACAAGTTTGGTGCTATCTTTTGGTTTCTATTGTCTGGTAACACAGACACCTACGCTACAGAATGGTATATGAAGAACCCATATTTTGTGATTTGGTTACTATGATGCAAACAAGCACTGGATTCAGAGGACACACAAACAAGCCTTAGCATCACATTGCTACCTTTTCTTATTCAGTCAACCACCCCATCCATCTTTTCCAAACTTCTGCTTTCCCCATCCACTCATATCTATAAAATATGAAATGGAAAGTAAGGGAAGGTGTCCTCCTCCTCTTCAGTCATGTGGTGCTTCTGAGAACTTAATAATCACATTTCTAATACCAAGTAGAGGGAGGTCATTACCAATGATAATGCAAATCCCCACACCCACATCAAATTAACCAGTGAAGATCATTGGGAATTGAAAAGGGGAAAAGATCAGCAAACAAACAAAAAACAACCATTGATGCTGATTCATAGCAACCCTATGAGCTCAGGTAGAACTACTGCTGTGAGTTTCTGAGACTGTCTCTTTATGGGAGTGAAAAGTCATCTTCCTCCTGGGGAGGGACTGTTGATCTCAAGCTGCTAACCTTGTGGCTACCAACCACACTCAAAGCCACTCCACCCCCTGGATCCTACAGCAGTCAGTAAGAACCAACAATGAACCTGAGCACCATACTCACCACCAGAATTCTTTCCACCTGACCATCTAAGACAGTGGCTCTCAACCTGTGGGTCACCACCCCTTTGGGGATGAATGACCCTTTCACAGGGGTCATATGATTCATAGCAATAGCAAAATCACAGTGATGAAGTAACAATGAAATAATTTTATGGAGGTTCACCACAACATCAGGAACTGTATTAAAGGGTCATGGCATTAGGAAGGTTGAGAACCACTGATCTAAGGGATAATAGTGGTTAGCAATGGAAGACTAGCTACTCTTTGTCCCTTCTGCTTTCATGAGGCTCTGACCACTTCAAAACTGAAATGGAGGTTGATCATGGATTCTTAAGAGGATTTTTAAAAGAAAATAAGTACTATGTTCCCTGCTCTATTGTGTACTTTCCCTAGAAACCTTGTATGAAAGGTTTTCATTGTTCAAGGTAGCTTTTCAGATATTGTGCCTGCTCTAAGTGTATTTGCATTAAGATGCAGCTTTCTTCTTACATCTCCCAGAACTTTGCCCTCTCGCTATTGGTACATTTACAGCCCTTCCCTTTCACCACAAAGTGAGAGAAGTCAAAGTAGATGAAAAGGACCACATCCATTTGCTCCTAACCAGGCCCCTGAAGAGCCTCTTAAAAGATCCCAGGTCACAAATATGTTCAGCTTTTTCATTCACAAATACTCTTTTGAAGGCAAGGATGTGATTATACAATACAGCAAGAATTTTTTTTAAAGTCTTTTCCACTGCCCCTTCTATATTTCTTCCTTCAAGATATTTTTTTATCTGCTAGCCACCAGGCTGGCTTTATAAATATACATGCTAGCTGTTCCCAAATGTGTTTTAAATACAACTCTGTTTCCCCAGTGATAATGGGTTTCTGGGACAATCAATCTACTTAAAGGGGTGAACCAACAATAGAACTCAATACTCTTGTTTTGAGGGACAGAGAGGTCGCATTTTTACCTGTAGAATTGCATGTACTTTAACAGAAACTTTGTATTGACTTTGAAACCTTTGCAGGACTAACTACTGGTTTCCATGACAACCATGTCTGTGGCATCAAGCTTTCCCTGCCACACTGGAGATACTAGACAGAGCAAGGCCACATGTGACTGATTTCAGTTATGCATCAGTTACAGCAATGGAAATGTAAGGGGGAAAAAAATCACATTCATCCCACACCTTGAGAATTGAACATTCTGTGTAACTGACCCTGTGAGACAGGTGTGATGCTGTGACCAAAGAATGAGAACATGCGCACATACAGCTCTTTCTCAGATCGCCTTCAGGTCGTGAGGCTTAAGGGTAGCTGGACTTGTCTCTCACATCACATTGCATTTTTCTGTAAGCCCTGACTCCTGAGTGCAAAATACATGAGGAGTGCTTAATTTCCCTTGATGCTTTGTCTCTTTCTCAAAGGCTCTTCCTTCACCTCCTTCCTGGAATAGGGCAATCATAAAAAATGCATTCAACATGAGAATGAGAATCCTTATCTAAGTTATCCTTCCTTCCAGTCATCTTCATTAAAATAGTTGCCCTGAATAATCATATTCTTTGTGAAAAGATAACGTAATGACAACATTAAAAAGATCCTAGGAATATTATTCTGTTGGGGGGATTTGACTATTGATTTCTGTCCTCCATATACAAGAAGTGTTGCCTAGCAATCAAAGCAGGCAGACATGGGTCCATTCCATGTCTAGCATTCTCAAGTATGAGATCTTTGCCAAACTTTTGACATATAATTGTCTTTCTTTTTTTATCATTTGAGAATGATGGTATTTCAAAGGATTGTTCAGTTTCATATAATATTGATGAAGGGTTTCACATTTTTCCCTTGCAGACATAGTACTGATTTTATTAAGTATTGTTGTTTGCATTATACTTTAATTCAGGACAAGGAGCCACTTTCACATTATTTCAAGTTGATATGATAAAACGCTAAGTTCAAACTATCATGCCTATACTTTGGTTTTAAAGGAATGATTAAGGGCTGAGCCCCGGTGGCGTAAGTGGTTGAGTGTGGGACTGCGGCCCATGGGCTTGGTGGTTCAAATCCAGCAGCGGCTCTCCAGGAGCAAAGCTGGATAGCTCCCATGACCACTAGAGGGCAGTGATGACCCCCAATAAATAAATAAATAAATAAATAAATAAATATTTGGGACCATTCCCCTTCATCTGCCAGTTTGTCACACCATGCTGGTTTGTTTGTTGTTATGATGCTGGAAGTTAAGCCACCAACATTCAAATACGAACAGTGTTACCTATGATGAACAGATTTCAGCAAAGCTTCTGGACTAAGAGCAGGCTACAGAGAAGGAAGATGCTGTCTATATCTGAAAAATCAGCCGCTGAAAACCTGGTGAACAGCAGCAGAACATTGATTGATTTAGTCCTGAAATATAAGCACCTCCGGAAGATCCTAAGACTACAACTAAGGAAGAGCCACCCACACAAAGTAGAATTGACCTTAATGACATGTGTGGAGTAAAGCATTCAGGACCTTGATTTGCTGATGGTGCAAAATTCAAAATAAGAAGAAACATTTGAAAACATCCATTTACAATTAGAACATGCAATGTATAAAGAATAAATCTTGTTTGTGCGTGGGACTGCAGCCCACTGGGATGGAGGTTCAATTCTGGCTCCCAGGAGCAAAAGCTGGGCCTCGTACTCCCACCACCTGAGGACAGTGATGCCTAAAAAAAAAAAAAAAAAAAAACAAGAATAAATCTAAGAAAAAGCAAAACTCACTGCCTGCCATTGAGTCAATTCTAACTCATACCGACCCAGAATAACTGTTCCTGTAGGAGTCTGAGATTGTAACCCTTTATGGGAGCAGCAAAACCTCCTTTTTCTCCTATGGAGCAGCTGGTGGTTTTGAACTGTTGCCTGCAGGTAGTGACCTAGCTCATAACCTCCTATGTCACCAGGGCTCCTGGGGAAAATAGAAGTCATAAAAAATGGAATAAACTTTAAAAGATCAATATCCTAGGGATTAATCAGTTAAAATGAACTAGTGTTGGCCATTTTGATTCAGACAATCATATGATTTATTATGCTAAGAATGGCAAATGAAGAGAAACAGTGTCAGGCATCAAAGTACAAAAAAATCACATTGTTGTATGCTCACCTTACCAATTTGATCGCTGAAGACAAATGGGTGTATAAACAAATGTGGTGGAGAAAGCTGATGGTGCCTGGCTATCAAAAGATATAGCATCTGGGGTCTTAAAGGCTTGAACGTAAACAAGCAGCCATCTAGTTCAGAAGCAACAAAGCCCACGTGGAAGAAGCACACCAGCCTGTGTGATCATGAGGCATTGAAGGGATCAGGTATCAGGCATCAAAGAAGAAAAATATCATATCATTGTGATGAGGGGGAGTGCAGATTGGGACCCAAAGCAACTGTGCATCCCCTTACAGAAGGGTCGCCAGAGGAAATGATCCTGTCAGAGTGCAGGATAGCAACAATGAAGCATACAACTTTGCTCTAGTTCTTAAAGGACAGCCCCCAACCCACCCACTATCATGATCCCAATTCTACCTTACAAATCCAGCTGGACTGGAAGAGGTACACTGGTAGAGATGGGAACTGGAAACAAAGGGAATCCAGGACAGATGAACCCCTTGGGACCAGTAGTGAGAGTGACAATACCAGGAGGGTGAAGGGAAGTTGGAGTAGAAAGGGGGGACTGATCACAAGGATCTACATATAACCTCCTCTCTGGGGGATGGAAAAAAGAAAAGTGGATAAAGGGAGATGTCGGACAGTGTAAGATATGACAAAATAATAATGATTTATAAATTATCAAGATTCATGAGGGAAGGGGGAGTGGGGAGGGAGCAGAAAAAATGTGGAGCTAATATCAAAGACACAAGTAGAAAGCATATAATTTGAGGATAATAATGACAACAAATAAACAAATGTGCTTGACACAATGGATCTATGTATGGATTCTGATAAATGCTGTATGAGCCCCCAATAAAATGATTTTTTTAAATAGTGTCATATTCATCATCAAAAAGAGCACTTCAAGATATATTTGATACTTGAAGAAAGTAAATGCCATTTAAAAGACAGGAAAGAAATAAAGATTTAAAAGTAGATGTCAGAAGAGACTCTGAAATAGCTGGAAAGTAGTATGTCTCCCTTCACCCACTTTTCTGTTGTCCATCCTGCAGGGAGGAGGTTATATGTAGATCTTTGTAATTGATTCTCCCTTTCTACTCCACCTTCCCTTCACCCTCCCAGTATCACCACTGTCACTACTAGTCCTGAGGGGTTCATCTGTCCTGGATTCCCTGTGTTTCCAGGGTACATCCACTGGTATAGGCAGATTTGTAAGGTAGAATAAAACATGCACAGACCTGGAATTAAAACCAAGAAGGAAGAACATGCTTTCCATATATAGAGCTAAATTAAGTCAAGAAAAATTCAAACCTAGTGCTACAATTTTGAAGAATTCTATAGGCAAAATATTGAATGATGCAGGAAGCACCAGAGTTAGACCTCAACCATTGCTTGAAGCAATATCCAATACTGATCAGCTGCTTAAGAAAATTCGAGTTCTAGTTGGTGCACTTAAGTCAAAGAATGTCTGCTGGCTGCCCAATGTCTAACAAGGTCCAGCTGATAAGACAGTATGCAATCTCTCCTCAACTCCTAATTCTGCTTTCTCAGTTGCCTTACAATATCCTAAAGCCTTTTCTGCCTGTGTCTGAAGCACTGGAGTTTCCTAGACTGGCTGAGAAAGTCACTGTGTGAGACAGGGTTCCCTAGAGAAACAAAACCAGGACACTTATTATATGTGTGTGTGTGTGTGTGTATATATATATATATATATATATATATAATAAACAGCTAATTAGTCAACAGAGCAGTAGAGGTTTAACTCACTTCCATGAGATAATTAGTTTTCTGACGGTCCTTTAATTCACGAGGGCTGTTGGGTGCAAGTCAAGGAAGCAAGACAGAAGCTGTGTCTTCTACAGAGCAATATAGGCAGTCCAGCCACAGACAGCAAACAGAAGGACAGGTCACCAACAGTCAGCCAGATGTCAGAGCCCAAAAGTCTCCAGCTCAAGTAGTGTACATACCAACAGTGTAGTGAAGCAGTTCTCAAAGGAAATTTAAACTATAGCAACACAGTCCACAGGTTGAGTGTCATACAGGGAGAGAACTAGCTAAGATAACTGCACTCTGATAACAATCATCAGAGAGTAAGAAACAGACAGGAAAGACTCGCCAAGACATTTATATCTTTGCCCTTCAATTAAACTGCAACCTTATTAATCCCACATATGTCTATTGGCCAGGTTGGCACAGTAAACCTACTTATAACAGTTGCCAACTACTTTTTTATCAACCAAAAAGGATATCTGGAAAATTTTAATAAAGCAACTATTTATAAAGGTATGAAAGGTGTGGTGAATTTAAAGGAAATCATCAAGGGGTGGTGCAATATGATGACCATAGCTATGAACATCTCAATGCTGAAAGGAACAAGAGAGGGGTTTAGTTCCATAATAGAAGTTATAAGTATAGCATTTAATTGGCTCTTCATAGGAGGTTGGTTTTTAGGGGAGGAAAGTGACAACTGCCATCCTGTAGTATTACTACTTGAGCTTCTCTCTTTCTCTCCATCCCCTCAACTCCTGCTAGTGTCTTTAGTTGACCAAATCCAACTAAAATCCAGCCCATGAAAGAAGGTCCTTTGAAGTAAAATTCAGAAATAAAGAAAGGTGACAAGCTGATCTAGAAAGGCAATGGAGAATATTCAGTACAAACCTTTTAGGAAATTCTCTGATTGTTAATCCTCCCATAAGAAAATCATTTGTAAGTAAACCAATGTTTCAGAATTCAAATCAAGTGTACAAACAACAAAGCAAATATATTAGGGGACATATTGAATTTATGAATGATCTTACCTAATGTAATGTTGGAATCATAGTACATTGACCCATGGTAACATTTCCTTAAAGTTCAAAGCCAATTACTAAAATAGAATTGAGGCGATTAAGGAAAGTGGAAAGGGTAACAGTAGGAACAGTGATGAAACTGAGGAATCATACAAATAAATTGCTGAAAGTTGAACAACAGAAGCCAGGTAGGAAGGTGTTCCCAACATTGAAAGGCAAACTCAAGTAGTCTGCCAAATCTCCAGGAAACACAGATGAATCTGGCAGCAAAGGACATGCAGGACTAAGAAAAGCCAAATAGGGAAGATTCCCAAGACAAAGATCTGGACTGACAAGCTGGCTCAGTGTAAAAATAGCTAAGTCATTTCAGGGGTGGGAGGAATGATTCCTTTTATACTGTTAATCAGCCCTTTAATCACAATATAAATCAAGTCATGTGTAACTAGCCATGTCTCCAAAATGTGTCAAGGAAGAAAATAAATAAAATTAAATACTTCACGGGAGATACTATTTGCTATCAATTTTGAGTGCCTACTATGTCTCCTAAGAGTATCTGTGTGGTGCAGACAGTTAAGCACTTGGCTACCATCCAAAAGGCCAGCAGTAGAACTTACCCAGAGGGGCCTCACAAGACAGACTTGGTAGTCTCTTTTCCTCCAAAGGGCAACTGTACTCTGCACACATGCGTTAAGATGAATACAAAGACCACTAGCAACAATAGCCCATCTTCATTTGCTGTATTGGACACAAAGCATTATCTCACTTGGGCCTCATAATTATCACACAAAATTATCTGAATTTTATATATGATCACTCAGGGCCGGAAAAAATTTAACAACACGTTCAAGGATGTGTAGTGTTGGGGTGGGGGCATGGATTTACCTTGAGATTCAAACCTAGCTTTGTTGACTTCAAGTTCTGTACCTTTTTTATCACACTTTAAACAATATGAGCAAAAAATAGACTTTATATTACTTTACTGTACCTCTATGTGACACATTTCTCCCCTTCAAATTTGAATTGAAAGATCATCTCTTTTATAAGAAAAGTCACCGTGATCATTCATTTCTAGTCCTTTTGAATGTGGTTAACTAATGCCTGTTGTCAAAGAAAGTTATAATAATTTACTAATTGGACTTATACTCATATAACTACCCTCAAGGTTAATCATTCCCTTAAATACCACCCCCTCATTTCTGCAACAAATAAACATTTCAAACAACAACAACAGCAAAGTACATTGCCACTGGGTTGATTCCAACTCAGAGTGACCCTATAGGCTAGACTAGAATTTCCCAAAGCTGTGAATCTCCAGCTTTGGAAACAGACCACCACATCTTTTTCTCATGGGATGTTTGGAGGGTCAACCACCACACCATCAGGGCTCCTTAAATGAGCACATTGCCACATGCAGATGTAGAGAGGCAGGAAATTTTATTTCATTTGGAGAGAATTTAAACAGCTTTCTTTCTACATAAGATTTCTCAATTTCTCCCTAAGAAGTATGTAGGAAACAAGCATGTCTTCCAGTAAATTCTGGGTCAGTCTTCCAACACACTGCCTTTGTCTAATTCCATACACAAGTTCTAGAAAGTACTTAGAAGAGCAATACACATATACTGATAGGCCCAGGAAACCAATATCCTGATATAGCACTAAATACAGCTAATACATAATTGCAAAGGGGAAAGAGAGTAAAACACACTTCTATGAATCACTAAGAAACAATAGGTGAAGAGAAATGAGAACACTATGCATACATAAAAAGGTTTAAAGAGAAATTAAGAGACAGCATCCATGTTAAGAGAGCCTAACAAATGTTATCTTTTACTTTTTCTTGGAACTAAGTTTAGCTGATTTCAACATAGAACTATTCAACTTGTTACATGTGAAATGATTGACAAGCAGGACCAAGCATGCTGCTGCAGCACCATTTAAAGAGAATCCATGAATATATATATATAATATATATATAATATATATATATTACATTTTATTTGTATCTAACTTGAAGAAGTCCGGATTCACATTTTCCCTCACACTCACATCACACCTCAAACTATCCTGGGAACTTCCTTCTTACTCTGGAGCCCTGAAAGTGAGGAGATCTCTAATTTTAAAAAAATAAACTATTGGCTCCTCTAATTTTGGAAATATATTTATCCCTGAAAAGGAAACAATGTAGATGAGAACCAAGAGGAGATTTTTGAAAGGACAAAAAGAAAGTTAACTTAGAATCAACAAGAAAAGCCCCCAGATAGAACACTATCTCTTCACGAAAAACATCTCACATAGGGAACATATTGATTAAGCTCTACCATGTTCATAGTAAAAGTAATTTTGCTCAATTGATTAAATAAAGAGTCAGTAACCTATAATATGTGCTCCCAAACTCTTGCCAAAGTAAATAGTCGCAAAGTTCTGAACTTTTAGGACATGTCCAACTGTGGAGATATCGCACACATGGGTCTCAGCCTTGGATCACACCCACTTGATGACGAGGTGTTCCACCATACAACTAGCGAGTCAAAGTTGCATCCTGCGATCAATTCCCGTTATCTTCTTCACTCCTCATACAATTTCTTTCCCTGAATTTTACTATGGCCTTTGCCTTTAGCTAAAATAAAGAGGCATGATTTTTTTTTAAAAATCACAAATTTATGGAATCTATCATTTCTCATAAGGTTGTTGAGGGCATTTTCTATTTAATCACTTGGTAACCCTTGGTTGTAAGCAAGAATGAAAACTGTTTTTGATATCTAAATGTTAAAAAACAAAACAATATTTTTCTCCTACTAAACCAGTATATTCCATCCTCACCCCCCTCAATACTTTCCCTCTCTACACAATGAACGTGTAACTGATGAGGGATCTCTTTACCTTTGGTGCTAAAGAAGCTCAGTGTTGATGCCAAGGGAGGGAAATACAGTATTCAAATGGAGTGCTAAAAGCATCATAGGTGTGCCCTTTTACCTATTTTCATGTTTCTATTGTATTCAAATCTGAAATAATTTTACCTTGTCATTTAATTTTATTGTATGTATGTTTGCAAGTATTGTAGTTATCTAGTGCTACTGTAACAAAAATTAAAACAGAAAAAAATTAAAACAGGTGACTTTAAAATATAGAACTTTATTTTCTCACAGTCCAACTCCAGTGTGTGGCTCTAAGGCCATCCGTGGCATGTCTGGGCTTACAGATGCATTAGCAATGTATCTTCATCTTCATATGGTATCTTCCCCTGTGTTTCTTTATGTCCATTCTGCTCCTTTTGCAGCCCAGAAATGGTTATGTTTAAGACCCACCCTACTCTGACAATGTTCTCATTAACATGACAAAGGAAACATTTATTTAAAAGAACATTTTATCAATATTTAATTCACATATCATACATTTCAATAGTTCATTTCCCTCCAGACAGATTTGCTTCCATACATATAGGGTCAGAGCTTTAATACAGACTTTTCACTCACTGTCATTGAGTGGATATTGGCACAACAGGACAATGTGGGCTTCTAAGATTGTAACTTTTCACAAGGCAAGAAAATCTCCTCTTTTCTCCATCAATATGTATTTGGTGGGACTGTGGCAGAGGCAGGAGGGGGGAAGGCACAATTCAACCCATAATAGTAAATGACTTGAAATCTCTGAGAAAATGTAGTAAAAAATTAAACAGGAAGGAAAGAAAATTTAACAAATATCTATCCAACACCTTTAGTATGAAGGTAAGTGTTCTGGGCTAATTCCAGGAAAACTGTAGTTCTGGTTTTCCACAACCAGTCCACATAACCCTAAAAGCAAGACTGCCCTGAAAATCAGAGTAATGGAAAAACTCTACCTATATTGTAATCTTTCTGCTTTTGAAGGCCTTTACAAGCGTCCCTGGCAGAAACCTTCATTCAGTAGCATTTACAAAGCATATACTATTTGTGATGCAAGTACTACAAAAGCATTATGGAATACTATGGAAGGGATCTTCCTGGTCCAGTGGTTAAAATGGTCATCTGCTAGCCACTAGGTTGGTAGTTTGAATCCATCAGCTGCTCCTCGGGCAGTCTGCTTCTAGAAAGATTAACAACCTTGGCAACCCAATGGGCCACTTCTGCTTTATGGTATAAGGTTAAGTGTCGGAATCAATTGAACTGCATTGAAGTTGGCTTTGGTTTAAGGTGGTTGAGGACATAAATTCTGTGGTTCATTTGTACAATGGGATTAATGATGGTGCCTATCTCCTAGTGTTGCTATGCGAGTGAAAAGAATTGATATCTGGACAACAGCATCTGGAGAAAGCAAGTCCTTTGTGGTGATGGCTCAGTGCCACTGACTCATATAAACACAGCAGCCCTGTGTACAACAGAGTGAAACACTGCTTGGTTCTGCGCTACCCTCACAATTGCTATGCTTGAGCCAGTCCGTACAGCCCCTATGTCAGTGCATCTCTGTCATCAAAGGTCCTCCTCTTTTTTGTTGGTATTGTTGTTGTTGTTATTAAGAACACTAAAAAAGAAGACATGATGCCTGGTCTCAAGATGTTCACTTTCCATTAGAGAGGCAAATATAGAAACAAAAAGCTTGCTTCATTTTTCTTCTTTAATATATTGAGTGCTACACAAAGACATACAAGTAGGAAGAATGCAAAGGACATTAGCAATGTCACTGTGTTTGACACCAGAGCTAATCCATCCCCAAATTGTACACTATCCCTTTATTCATTGTCCTGGTATTTTCTACATGAAACATGCTTCTAAAAGAATGATCTTCCTTAAATCCCCATCTAAGAGTTTGTGATAGTAAGGGCTGAGCCCCAGTGGCGTAGTGGTTGTGCACGGGACTGTGGCCCACTAGGATTGAGGTTCAATTCTTGCTCCCAGGAGCAAAGGCTGGGCCTCCTACTCCCACCACCTAAGAGCAGTGAAGCCTTAAAAAAAAAAAAAGAGTGTGTGATGGTGAATATTTCTTTGACATTTAATCAAATTGTCCATATGTAATAGCAATAATTATAGTATTTTGTCCTCAACATTTATGTTGTCTACACACTCTGACTGAAATTGGCCCATGAACTACAACTCTCTGTTTTCAACTTTCCCAGGTGAAGAACAAAATCCCAGCACCACAGTGCACTTCACATTAAGCAAACCCACACACAAGTGCTCATGTACACACCAAGTGCGTGTCTGGATGCCATAACTGAATATACTGTTTCTCAGACAATCCAATTTTTTTGCCATCATTTCAATCGATTGTGCAATAATAAACCAGCCTGATCATGTAGCCACTCAACCTGGTCTTTAAGGTAGTAGTGATCATCAGATCAGCTAAGAGACATCTCAACTGCTCTGTTCACTTACAAATGGCAAAAGTGTCCCACAGTAAAAAATCATAATTGTGGCTGAGCCCCGGTAGCGTAGTGGTTGAGTGCGGGACTGTGGCTGACTGGCTTGGCAGTTCAAATCCAGCAGCAGCAAGGCTGGGCCTCGCACTCCTACCAGAGGGCAGTGATGCCTTATTAAAAATAAATAAATAAAATTTAAAAATAAAAAAATCATAATTGTTCACAACCCCCGCCCCTATACAGACTGTTTTGTTTTAACCACCATCCCTTTGTCAAGCCTTTCATATAATTTGGACCCAATTATCTAGCTCATTGAAACCATCACTTTTTGAAACAAGCACACAATCACAGCTTGGAATGTAGATGTGACTTCTATGGAGAATCTCCTGTTAAATAATGCAATTGGAAAGAGATACCTCGGAGACAGCAAGTCTCTTTGGCTCCTGCATAAGGAAAGGGATTCTGATGGTGTTTAATTTCCTAGTTAGCTACAACTTCATGTCCTGCAGGGTGCTGGGTACAGCTGGGCGGCAGCAGGCTGCTAGTTCGGGTTGATTGTGTGGCCTGGCCTGAAGAGCCTCCTGGGACCAACAGTGTTCTGCAAATTAAAGTCGGCCTGGCCTGAAGGTCAACAGCCATCCACGGCAGTCACTGGCCGTCCCAGCCCACTGCCCTTGAGAAATTGGTGCACCGCAGAACATATTTGCTCTGATACGGAAAGAAAGTGATTCTTCACCTAATTACATCTCTGAACAGATCAGGTCTCTTTGGAAGGGGGGCCAGGGGGCAAAAGTAAGAAGGAACAGACTGTTTATTTTCATTAAATCTTTCCTCAAAAACATTTTAGGAAGCTATGTAGCTAAAGTAAGATAATGAGTGTGTCTGTTTGTGATCTGGGCATACTGTATAAATGAGGGAAAGAGATGAGGACAGAGTGCAGGAGAGAGAATGAGTGGGCATCCCACCATTATTGTTAGATGTTTTGTTGTTGACTTTGCCTTACAGTGATCCCTTGTGCAACAGAACCAAGCATTGCCTGGTCCTGCACCACCTTAATAATAGCTGCAATATTTGAACCCATTATGACAGCCACTGTGTCAAAGGAAGATCCTTGAGGATCTTCCTTTTTTTATCCTGATCCTCTACTTTACCAAGAATGATGTCTCTCTGAGACGGGTCCCTCCTGAAAATAGGTCCAAAGGATATGAAACAAAGATTCACCTTCCTAGTTTCTAAGGAGCACTTATTTGGCTGGACTTCTCATCTTATAGAAATGGCTCCAATGGATTCCCATCTACACATAGCTAACCACAAAGGCCTTCTCTCAAGTTCCTACTGAAATAGCAGTCATTTGCTATCACCCCAAGGCCTCTCAGACTACTGCTCCCTAATCTTTCTCCCTTCTTATCCATACTCTGTTGCAGAGAGACGTAAATTGTATCTAGGTGTTTTACTTTTATTTTTTCTATTACCATATCTTTCATACAATAAGACACACCCAGTTTTTAAAGTGGGAATACAAGAAAAAAAATAATCTGAAGCAAACAGTACCAGTATACTAAAATGTTCAAGGATACCACATCTTTGCTCTTCCCACCATACACACACATTTTTTGGGGGGAAAAAGTGCATTTTTTTTTCCTTCCTCCCCCCTCCCCGCATCACTGCCCTGGTGGGAGTAGGAAACCCAGCCTTGCTCCCAGAGAGCTGCTGCTGGATTTGAACCGTAACCCTGTGGGGTGCCCTGTGAAAAAATACATCTTATGACCTGAAAAAAATTAAATGATAATTAAATCAGTGCCTGGAAACTCTCATGACACAACTTTTTTTTATTTTATTTTTAATCATTTTATTGGGGCTCATACAACTCATCACAATCCATATACACATCCATTGTGTCAAGCACATTTGTATATATATTGCCATATAAATCCATTTCCAAAGCATTTTCTTTCTACTTGAGCGCTTGATATCAGTTCCTCATTTTCCCCTCCCTCCATTAGGAATCTTTCATAATTTATAAATTATGATTACTATTTCATGTCTTGCACTATCCAATGTCTCCCTTCACCCCCTTGTCTGCTGTCCATGCCCTGGGAGGGAGTTATAGATAAGCATGACACAGCTTTAGATTAATAAGGTGAGTAGACATCCCACTTTTTAACAATTTAACATCATTTAAAATTAAAATAATTAAAATTTTTTAATTAAAATAAATATATTACAATACTATTTTTGCATTCTATGAAAATTTTTAGACCAAATGTTTAATCACGAAACCCCCTCCCAATCAATGGTTTCCCGCTTAAAATCTGGTCACTTTACTAGAACAATACACCCCAAGTGTGGCAGCCCACAGCAGCAAAATCAACTCGCTTGAAGTTGATTTGTGCAAAACATGGGGCACTGACTTCCAGGACCTTTCTCTGCTCTTTTTTCTCTGAGATGGTGTCCAAAATGAGCTTCCTCATTCTCCCAATATTCCTCTGACTCCCACCTTTACTATCTTCAATCTCCCAGTTTTGTCCTTTGGGACTACTCACTCATTAAAATATATGAGAGTTCTCTGGGAGCTGTGTGATATGTATCTGAACAGGAATCATCATGGAAGAGGCAAAACTCTGGATAGAATGGCAGGTCTTGATCAGGAAGGGATCATATAGCCTTTCTGACATCTTTAAACAGCTTCCCCAGCTTGAGGCCACCAATTTCTCTGTGCTTCGTGGGGCTTCCAGAATCAGTGCTTCATGGCAGAAGCTCATTCTCGAACAGATATGCAGTGGGCTGCATGAGAAATTATCTTGAGTATGATATTTGATCCAACAGTCCTGAGAGGACACGGCCCTGGAGAAACCAGGCCAATGAAAGAGCAGGAAGGGGGGAAAGAATGAAAGAAAGAGAGAGAGAGAGAGAGAGAGAGAGAGAGAGAGAAAGAAAGAAAGAAAGAAAGAAAGCAGGGAGGGAGAGCAGCTTCCACCTCCAGCTCCACCAAATGCATCTGAATGTGATGATGCTCTTTCCCCTCTATTTACCCCAGTGAATGACACGGGGAGCCGATCTCCATGAGGCTTTGAACTTCTCAGCTTCAAGGGATTGTATAGTTTAAGAATAAAGCGATACTAAATCCTCATGTACAGTTTAAAACATCATTACTGTCCTGATTTCTGGTCTTTAAGAGATAAACACAGCTTGCCCAGCTATTTTGTCCCGATTTGAAAGCCATCCTAGCTGGATTGTCCATTTATTTCCATGATCACGCAGTTAGTTACAAGGTTAAAATTCAAATGGGCAGGGGAGAAGCAAACAGAAGAAAGCTGATGGAAAGAAAAATGGACCCCTTGACCTTTAGTAAGTGTTTTGTTTGCAAAGCACACATTCCATTCCAGCTAATGGTAAAAACAAACAGAGGTGGGGAATGGGCTCCTTCACTTGCAACCCCTCAGGATCCCAAGAGTCATCCAAATCTTTCGCCCTGGCCTGGGCTTCTGGAAACTCTGTCTCCTCCTGTGAACCAGACAGAAAGTGATATTCTTTTCTTGGTTGAATGGATGCTTATCTCATTGGCGATTCATAAATTTCGTCTTTTGAAAAGAATCAAAATTTGATTTAAACAGCACACCAGCTCTGAAAAGTTCACAAGAAGATAAGAAGATAGGAAGGGATACAAGAGAGGTGGAGGAATGGAAGAAGGAAAGAAAATAGGTATGTTTGTGAATCAACACTTATCACACTTCATTGAGTAGACATTATCCAGTCTTGGCTACCATAGTTCTAACATGTGGGGAATCATTCCTAATGCAGATCAAAGTTATGTTCAATTTTTTTTAAAGGAAATATAAAGACTGGCTTTTCTAGATTCTACTATTAACTGTGGTAAAGAGATGGTTTACAGCACTTAGATAGCTAAGGGCACTTCATAATAGAATCCATCGCCTTTCACCTCTAAGTCACTGATTTGAATCCAACCCAGGTCACTATTGACAGAATGTTATTACCTCTCAGAGCTGTCTGCTGGCCCATGTGGAATGAGTTGATCATCCCTGTCCTGTTCCATGTGGACAGTTGCCCACATCACCTCATGGTCTGTTCCAAATGAGAAGCCAGGGAGTTCATGGATCTGGAGCTTGATTTCCAGCCCCCTGCCCTTCCCATGGAGAGGTGGTGACCCCTGGGTCAGAGTAGAGGGCTGGAACTGTCAAGTGTGAAGCTGGGGCTCGAACTTCCTCATCACTTTCTGGAACATCAATTCATCTGATTGCTCTCCATTCACTTCAACTAGAGATTTTTGGGGGGTGGGGGGGGGAACAACAATAATGGCCAGAGCTTCACCAGAATTTGTTTCTATCTTTCCTAGTGTGAAGGGCTTCTGGTAATGAGTGCAGCTTATATCAACACTTCATTTGCCATGCAAAGTAGAAAATTATAGCATCAGAACAAAGCCATATGAACATAAATGTTATTGAATTAGATTTCCTCCCTGTTTTAATGTGCTAAATTTTACTTCAGAAAAAAAAAAAGCTGAATTCAACCAGAGCAATAGGCACAATTCTGAAATTTCTACAAGGCAACAAAGACACACAAGTTTGAGAAGGAACAGCTATACTCCACAAATTAAAGAGTCCAACACAGAAAAAAACTTAATGAGAGAACTGAGGGTCACAAGAGGAGAAGCATAACATGGCTATATCTAATGAGGATGGCATAGGCCCCTTGCCCAGAGGACTGTCACTTCATGAAGCAGGGTGTTGAAGACTTTCTGCAAGTCAGACACACTCTGCCATGTGTGTTTAGGCTGGAGTGAGGGTTGGAGAAAGAGAGTTTAACAATAGAAGAAAATGAAACTTTTTTAGTTGAGCATCTGATAGAGCCTGACATTGTGAGACACAAAGGACAAGAATGGATGAATGAACCAAACTATGCACTAAGAGCTCTTCTCTCTCGCTAGGATTCTGTGAGGAACTCCCTCAGACAATGATTTGAGTGCCAGGGAGAAGAGTGTTGAAAGTACCATGGGCTGCTCAAAGGGCAAACTGATCTATCTTGGAAGAAGTACAGCCAGATCGCTCCTTTGAAGCAAGGATCTTACAAACTTTGGATATGTTGTGAGAAGAGTCCAGTTCCTGGAGAAGAACATCGTATTTGGTAGAGGGCAACTAAGGTAGGGGGAGGCCCTCAAGGAAATGAATGGACACCATGACTACAACAAGGGGCTCAAGCCAGGATCAATTCTGAGGATGGTCCCGGGCCTGGCAGTGTTTCCTTCTATTGTGTATAACCAACTTCATAGCCACTAATAACAACACCAAGTAGTGTTAGGAGGTCTTCCCAGGAAGAGCAAAAGGAGATGGATGAGAGAAGAAAATCAATGACATACAAATATATTCATGAACAAGTTGTTGCTGAGAACACCTGGGGCTCTATTCTACTGGTGACTTCTGGGAAACTGTGGTACCACGCCTTAGAGTTGGCCACCCAAGAGACAGGAGGCTGGGACATCTATCCATTAATACCCATCCATCACTTATTGAAAAATACACAAGTGGGGTGATGGAGTGCGACAAAAATGACTGTGTGGCCTCCACAAAGACTCCATAGATGCTGATCCCTCCCCCACACCCTCCCCAAAGGTCCTCAACTCAGCAATGAACTATAGGAGTTGGAATAAGAAGCCACAGAATTTATGGAAATTGTGAGTATGCAGGGAGTGTGGGCAAGGCACCACAGCTCCTGCTTTGAAGGTTTATCATCATGCTTAAAAATGTGTCTTACTCTTAGGAAGTCATAAATAATAAAGAGCAGAGATGGGTCAGAGAAGAACTGCATCAGGCAAGTGATTGCTGTGTGCTCAGTACAGGGAGGCTACAGTGGGGGGCAGGGGTGGGGCACAGTTCCCCATGGCCTGTCTCCGCTCTCGGTTACCTGATGGCTCCACCCATCAACTCCAAGTGTCCCAGCCTTTCCCCCTTTGCGCCTCTCTTCCCCACTGCCCTCCTTTTTCTGTACCATTGGCAGGGCTCCTCTGCACAGTCTTCCTGTAAAAGACGCCCCACTGGGGGCCTCAACACACTTCTTCCTCCTTCTGTCTCAGCCTACGCCTACCCCACCCAGAATTGGGGTTTCTTCCTCAAATTCCATCAGCCAAATATTTTCCCACTTTCCCCTCTCCTCCTCAACATGCCTGGAAATAAATTGGAATTTCTTTCTTTGTGACAGCACACCATTGTTACTCAAGAGATTTAGTGAATAAATGAATCACCACATTACTAAATCAAGACGCTAGAAGTGCTTACAGGAGATCAAGCCAGGCATTGAGAATTTTACAGTAACCTTCAGTTCAATTCCTGAAGAAAATTAGGCAGACCCCAGATCCCCCCTGGAGCCAGCTGAGTTTAAATGATGTTTGCTATTAAGAATAGAACTAAAGCCCCCTGGACTAGTCCTGCCTGAGCATTGTGCACTTCCCTGCCCTCCTCACCCCTGCCAATTTCCCTCCAAGAAACCTCTCTGGAAGATACACAGTGTAGCCAGATTGCTGAAGTGCCTGGCTGCACAGGCATTACAATAAGGTGCAGAGAGGAAAATGTGTCTCCAAAGACGTCAGGGAAAAGGAGTCATTGTGTCTGTTTCCCTGTTGGAGATAGAAGGAAAGTCACGTAGGAATGGTTCTAAGAACTTTAAAAATTATCTTTTCACTGTTTGTTTTTTTAGGTAGAGCTGCCTACACAGTTAAGAAATGCCTCCTGTGTGCAATGGGGTCATTCCAGGTGTTTTTCATATTGTTTCACTTTATCCTAACAAAAGCATTTTAACTATTAATATTCATAACAATCATGTATCAAAACAAATAGTAATATTATTCAGGTGGTTTTCCTGACAGTGTGAGCCACTATCCTACATTCCTGTACTCCAGCTTCCCAACACCCTCAAAGATGTGGTTGCTGCTGTCATTGTTAGGAGCCATAGAGTCAGTTCCCTCCTTTAGGGGCCCCTCTATCCACTGGGACAAAGCACCACCCGGTCCTGAGTCCTCTCACGCTTATGTTTGAGCCCACTGTTGTAGTCATGGGATCCCTCCACCGCAGTAAAGGCCTTACTCTGCTTCACTTTCTACCAAACATGAGAGCCCATGAGATAAGCACAACTATTATCTTCATTTTACTAAAGAGCCAGCAGAGGCTTTGAAAGGTTGTGTAATTCACCTGAAATCACACAGCTTGCTTGGTACTGCTGGGCCTGCAGACAGTCGATCCATTTGGTTTATTGCGTTGTGTGTATGAGTGAAAACTGACCCACTGGCATCTAACAATAACAGGGTTATTGTGAGGTTTGGGTAAGGTCTAGCACTTCCCACTGTGTCAAGGGCAAACCTGTGGCCTTCCACCTGAAATCTCCCTCCTATGTGGATACCAGTGTAATGAAGCAGTGGGATAGAGGTTGCCTTCAGAGATGCCAGCTTAAAAGTGTTAGGGGCACATACTCCAAAACTCGTCCTCCAGCCTTAAACCTTGGATCTGGCTGGCATCATGGTTACGCATTGGTCTGTGATCCACAAGGTCTACAGTAAGAAACCACAAGCTGTCCCATGAAAGACAGGGCTTTCTACTCCAGTTAACAGTCTCAGAAACCCACAGGGGCAGTTCTGCCCTGTCCTATAAGGTCGCTGTGAGTCAGCATGACCTTGATGGCTGTGCATTGGGTTTTGGTGGTGGTGGTGTTGGTGGTGGTTGTTTTCTGGCATTCATGATTATCCAGTGTTTTGAGATTATGTCCACAAAAAGTTCACTCCTGGTCTTCACTGTTACTAGGACCAAGAATCGATGGGATGAAAACTTTTCCTCCACTTCTCATAGCATAGCTTTCTACTGGGCAGTCTGGGCTCCAGAAAATCAAGTGTCACTCCCCATGCAGAACTGGAGTCACCAGCGAGGGGAGGAGGGGCATGAAGGAAGACACAAGAGAAAGACTGGAGACACATTTATTTTGCCCATCTTGAGAACAGGTGCCTAAGAAAGTCAAGACTAATCAATAGAGCCCTTGAATGCCCTAAGGTAGGAGGGAAGCAAACAATCAAACGAAAAATCAACTGAGGAAGCATTATTGGGCCAAAATTTCAAAATCAAAATATTCCAGTTCCTTACTTAGGCTCATAGCCCCATCCAAGGTCGGTCACGCTAGGCCACAACTCCAGTCCCCTGAAGCACTCACCATTCCGGACTGAAAGTACCTTCGCCCTGCAAGTTAAAGTGGAATGAGTTCCAAGGGACTTCAAAATGTGATTCCAAACTTGCATTTTCTTAGGGAAATGGCACGGTTAGAGTAAAGCTCCCAGGCCAGCCCATAATGGCCACCTCATCCAACTTGTTTTATAGCAATGCATGATTCAAGCCTTCATTCAGAATAATAAAGACAAAACTTGGCAGACCGCTTCCCTGGGTGAGATGCCCTCACTGAACACTGAGCAGACCCCAGGAACATGTTTGGGGGTGGTCCTGAAGGAAATAGGGTGGAGTTTGGGGGTAGAACTGTAGTTCAGTCAGTGGCACCTCTCTTGCTAGCTGACACTAGACTCCTGTGAGCAGGCCCACTAGGGATCATTAGAGTGTCTCTGAATTGGGAGTTTGATGGTTTATTCACTGCAACTCTGCTAGAAGTGCTTGCCTGGCATGTGGTGCAGGGTCGACAACCAGCTGGGTAGTTAGCAAGTAAGAGCATTATTTATACTGTAAGAGGAAAACTTGGTATTATGAACCTGATAAGTGTTTACTTCTGCACAGTACTTCTCATTTCATGGAATAGTTTTGAATCTCTGGGACTCAATCTGCATAGCAAAGTGCTCTGCTGCTGACAGAAAGGCTGACAGTTCAAACCCACCAGCAGCTCCACAAAAGAAAAGACCAGGTGATCTGTTTCCATAAAGATCACAGCCTGGCACACAAGAAGGATCACTTCTCCCTCATTCAGTAGGGTTAACTGTGAGTCAGAGGATGACGGGTGAAGAGGGTAAGTATTTATAGAATGCCCTTTTTGTCGTGACTCGGGCCATGAGCTGTCTTACTCGAATTCATATTCAGAGTGAGTAATAAAATGGCCCCCTGGCTTAGGGTCTTCTGATTCTGCTCACTAGGGGGGTGGGTCATAGCTCCCTTGGCTCAGTAAGACCAGAGTCATTGCATGAGCCCTGTCAGCACCCATGGGTAGTCCCCATCCACTCACAAATTGGCTTAGCCAAGAAAGCCTGCTTCAAGAAGAGCCTGACTACAGTTTGGGATGTGTTGTTGTTTTCTTTTCTGACTTCCTGTTCTGATAACTGACACGGGCATGCCACTCTCAGGCTACTCCTTTGCTCCCAGGAACCAGCCAGCTTGTCATTGGAGCACCCACAAGCCTCTCTTCAAGGTCCCAACAAGTTAGCTTGTTAACCCAAGACCACCCCCACCCTATCCCCGAGGATGTCTGACGACAGCAAAGCCTCCCGGAGCACATGCCCATTTCCTTCTCCCTATCTGCTTATGGCTATGTCTCGGTGTGGGAGGGTTCAGGAGATGAGTCAGAAAGTCGAAAAGTAGGGTTTTTTTCTGGGCTTCTTTCTAGTCTGGATCTGGGATAAGCATGGTGATCGTCATTCCAGTCCACACTGCTCAGTCCCATCTCCACGCCCAGCCATGCTCTTGACCTTTCCTTTCCCATGGGCCTCTGGCCATCACCACACTAGAGGGGAGGAAGGGGAAGCTCTCTCGTCTGTCCACTCGATTAAACTGCAGTCACAAAAAAAAAGTCAATTTGGGATAAAGATGTTCTCTGTACCCTTCAGATGGCACAAGTCCCTGGAAAGGAAAGGGGAGCACACAGCTGAATAGGAAGAGACAGAGCTGGAAAGAGGCAATGGAGACAGCCATGCTACTTCCTGCATCACATGAGAACATCACACAAGAGGGCAGGGGTTTGGGTTTTTTTTTTCTGGGCTAAACATCAAAAGAAAGGCAGCAGGGCACTGGTTAATTCTTCGAATGAGACAAATATAAGTGGTGTGGGACTGGACCATAAGGTGTAAAAGAGGAAGAGAGATGCATTAGAACTAAGAGTGCATAATGTATTATCAACAGCTCTGTGGCTTTGATGGGGAAAGGCTTTTATACAGACCCCGTATTGATAGGTATTTCAACCAGCAGTTAAAAAAAACTGTCCTGACATTCATCTATCAGGAAAAACATCCATGTACTCTTGGTTATAGGACCAATTAGTCTGGGAAGGCAGTGAGGAGGGGGGACAGAATATAAATGCAGGATGCATCCGCACTTGATTACTCTAATGAAATGTCCATTGATTCCTATAGATTAATGTGAGAAGAACAGCAGCTGCAGAGTGGCTAACACCTCTAGGTCAGCAGCTGTGGTGGAGGATGTATGTGTATGCAAACCTGCACCCAGGTCCTGAGCCACGGATCGTGTGTGTGTGTGCACGCGCACATACACGCGCGTGCGTGTATCTGTTGGAATGGAACTGGTTAGGCTGAACACAATCAGAGAGAAGTGTCCACCTCCTTAGAGGAGAGGGAGACGTGGTCATGTGTGTCCATGAATAAAAGGACTTCATCCCAGTCTCTTTCCTCTACTCTACTCTCCCCTCCCCTCACCCACATTTGACTTTGCTGGGAGGGAGAGAGAGCTCACGGGTCACCTAGTTGGGTCAATTAATGCCTTGCAGACTCTAACCAACTAGAGCATATGCAGCACCCACATATGGCTCACTGCTGACTCATTGGTGCCCGTTCTCTGCTCCTCCCCACCCAAGACTGACATCCTGCTGACTGCCCAAGCCAGCATCATACCTTGTGTAAAAGCAACAAGCCACGTGACCCAGGTGCGGAGCTTATGGGACCCCACCCCATCCCATGTAACCACTATCCCTCCTGAACCGGGCAGATGTTTAAACTTGGTCTGCAAAGCAAGTATATATAGAGAGGGCTTTCTTCACTACTGAGTAAATCGGTCTCTTGTGGCAACAAGGGCCTCCCTGGTAAATTTGATCCATGCAACCATTTAGTTAGTGTGTCTTTAAGCCAACTGACACACAACAATTTCTAAGGACAGAAAATGGCAGAAAAGCCTGGGGACAGAAGAGCACATGAGTGCAGGTGATTGCAGACGTGTTTGAGAAAGAGCAAGTCTGTTGATCGATGGGGCTCAGGAAGAACTCTGCAGTTCCCCGGATGCCAGGAGCAGAGACTGTGCGACAGCACCAAGAGAAATGCTGGCAGGGAACAGCACTGCACAGGAAACTTCTCGCTCCTAGAGAGAACCCTGTGCTCCAGCAAGAGAATTCAGCACCTGGTGACCATGAACTCCACCTAAGCCTCTGAGGGGAGAAGTGGCAGCTCCAGTGCTCAAAGTCATTTTCTCTGCACTTTCTCAGAGCACCTGAGTGGCTCATCAGAGAGTTCTGTTTCTGTGGATCACTGTTGGTTAAAGACCATCAGGAAAAGTGCCCTTCTTTAGAGAATTAAGAAAATGGAACAGAACAACTTAGCAATGCTGCTAGTTGTGTCTTTAGCATGGAGAGGGAATCCTACGTGTTTGATCACCAAATACATTCGGCAGCTATTGTCTTGCTCAGCTCACTGTCATGAAGTGGGTTTCAGATATGGTTAAAGACAGATCCCTGAACTGAAATTTCCTAAACTACATAAAATCCAGGTCAATGTAAGGTGTTCCACAGACCACAGTAGAACTTCCTGGAGCAACAGATCACCCACTGAGCCTTTTCTCCAGTTGGCCCTGGTGCCTTCAGTTAGCAGCAGAATGCTTAACCACTTTGCCACCAGGTTCCTGTATACAAGGGGGTTTCAAAAATTTGTAGGGGGAAAAAATCCTTTGTCTTCTCATTCAAATTTCCCTCACACTTTTCAAGAAAAAAAACTCACTGCCATCAAGTCCTTTCCAACTCAGAAAAACCGTATAGGACAGCATCAAACTACCCTTGTGGGTTTCTGAGAGTGTACATTTTTACAGGCATAGAATGCCTTCTCTTCCAGGGAGTGTCTAGTGGTTTCAAGTGTCTGGCCTCATGGTGAGCAGCCCAATGCACCAACGCTCCACCACCAGGGCTCCTGGCTGTATAATCAATAAGTGCCAAAATTCTGTGCTCACCAAATCACATATATAGATGATGATGATGGTAGATGATAGATAGATAGATAGATGATAGATAGATAGATAGATAGATAGATAGATAGATAGATAGATAGAAAATCAGATCATTTTAAATGTAAAAAGCAAACAAGCTCGATGCTCCTGATTACTCCCTTGCTAGAACCAGGCCTTCTAGATTTCTGGATCTCCTTCACCTGCTGGCACCACAGAAGTCTGTGTTTGAAAGACTACAGGCCCAATGCTCTTTTTTATTGAGAAGTTGCAGAACTCTAACCGGTGGTTCAATAAATTGTATTACATCCCCCTCGCACTGAATGCCCTACACGCTTTGGCTTTCCATGTGTAATTGCAAGCTGTTATTAGCCCTGAGCTGTGCCCGTTACTGGCCACACTCTTGCTGAGCGGTCAATTTTTCCCCCTGCCATTTCCTTTGCTCACACCATGCTGACCACGTTGGCCAGAGGCAGCTTGAGGTTTATAGTGCAGCATTGATTTTTCTTTTCTCTCAATACTGACAGAATCATAGATCCAAGGCAAATAAAGAAATGCATTCTGGGGTGATGAAATGTCTTTCATTCAAGCTGGATTGAATCAAAGCCCATCACAAAAATGTGGGTCCCTGAAATGCTGGGAAAGCTCATGCCTTGAATTGTGAAAAAAAAATATATGTTTTCTCCACTTTCCTTGGGCTTGGTAAATCCCTGAGGACATGGACGGTACAGCCGGAGACCCAGCTTGGGCAATGGGGCTGTTCCAAAGAGCAGCCGTTAAGACCTTCATTAATTAGGACATTGCTTGTAATTGTGTTTTGAAGGATTGTCATTTATTAGCTTAAGTAATGCTCAGAGTCTTCTGAAAAACTGTCCTGCTATAAAATTATTGACTGGAGGCTCAGCCTAGGCTAAGAATTGCAAGATAGCAATTCACACAGACTTGTGGAATTTAAGCACATTGCCTATTACCAAGGGGCAGCAGGGACTGATGCCAATAAATTGAAGAAATTTTCACTCCACAAATAACTCACATTGACACTTAGTGGTGTGTAAATATGACCTTTACTAATTAATTTAGTCATATTCATACCTTGTTTATAGACGTTAATCCAGGTTTGATCTTTAGCACACAGAAGAGTGAGTACATGTTCACCAAGACAGCAGGTTATTCCCTGGAAGACTTCCTAGATCGGGAAGTCAGGACCTGGGGATCTTCAGTCTCACTCTTTCATCAACAAGAAGTCATTAATCTCGAGCCCATTACTATACTTCTCTTGCCCGCTGCTTCCTCATCTGCACAACAGAGAGGGTGGGCTCTACTGCCACAGTGGTGGTTTATGTGTTACTATAATGCTACCAGCCCACCAGCCACTACACAAAAGAAAGATGTGAGGCAGGCTGCTCTGTATAGTCAGTAGGAGCTGCAACCAACTTGATGGCAGTGAGTGGCTAGAATGATGCTGATACTATGTCAAATACCATGGTGGATAAGTTTCATCAGATCTTCCAGACTAAGACTAGGAAGAAAGACCGGGTGAAAATCAGTTCATGGGAAACCTACAAATCACAACAGAATATTGTTCAATATAGTGCTAAAAGATGATCCTCCTCCTGCATTGGAAGGCAAATAAAACCCACATTGACTGCAAATGGATTCAATCATGCCAATAATTGGGCTGAGGGAGCGGGATAAAAGAATGTTTATTCTGTTATACAGGGGGTCACCATGAGCTGTAGCTGAAACAATGACAGCCCACAGCAGGGATCTACTTTGCATAGTTTGGATGACTTAGTAAGATAAGGCGAAGTGTGTGGTGTACAGCTTAGCACAGGTCAAATGCTGGTTACATACAGGTTTGACTTAGTAAGCATTTATCATGTGTAGGCACCAAGGTGGGCACTAAACATACAAATTAAAAAAAAAACACAAAAAACCACCTCACTGCCATTACCATCAATTCTGATTTATATTCATTCACCCAACAGGACAAGGTAGAATGGTCCCATGTGGGTAGGTCCCTTAGGATGTTCACCCCAAATTACACACTTTATTCTTCATTTGACATATCAAACTCAGGTCTTAAAAACCCTAAATATTCCAAGTACACCCAATCAGTTTGAGTATTAAAGATATGTGACAACATACCAACTAGTACAAGGACACCTTTAGTTTCTGGTGCTCTTAAAGACTAGACCTATCTCCATCTCTGCTACATTTCAGTTTTGAGAAAGAAGAAAGCTTCTCTTGATTTTAATTCATCCCAGGTGTCTGATACATAATAGAAATTTATGGGTCAAGAAACCCATAAGCATCCCAATCAGGAAGACAGGCAGACTCTGTTTCAGGTTATTTCATAAGAAAACTAAAAAGGGACTATTTTCCTTTATGAATGATCAAAACTAAGAGATAGGTTGTCATAACATACTGGGACATTTTGCCTTACAGTGTCTCCATAGTGCAATAGTTAAGCACTTGACTGCCAACCAGGTTAGTAGTTCATCTTGACCAGTCTCTCAAGAGGAGAACAGAACTGGTGATCCACTCTCTTAAAGACTACAATTTAAGGAGCCTTATGGAACAATTGCACTCTGTCCTACAGAATCATTTTAATCTAGAATTACTTGATGGCCCCTAATGGCAGCAAGGACAGCCAAAAGCCAGAGAAGTGGAAAAGAGAAAGACCTCTGAAAAGTTGGATTGACACAGGGCTGCATCAATGGCTCAAGCATAAGAAACTGATGAAGACGGATCAGGACCAGGCAATGCTTCATTCTGTTGAACATAGGATCGTGCTGTGTCAGAATTCACTCAACCACACCTCACAGCAACAACTATGAGGATAACAACAGGCCTATCTGAAATGTATCATTCAAAGGCTCTTACCTAGAACCCAGGAGAAAGTTTCTGCAGTTTCCTGGGCATTGGAAATGTGAACACAGGAAACCATGGGAAAGGAGAGGCTCCACAAGTCAGAAATGTCTCACATCTTCCCCCTGGAGTCAGAAGGGTCTTCCACTTGGCCTGGAGAAGAAAGCACAGCTTTTCATCTTTGCATCTCAATGTTTCTCTCTCTCAAATTGTCCTTTAAGAAGAATGGCCTATTTCTTTCCTATGGTTTGATGTTTGTTTTTTTTTTTCATCTCAAGAGAATATCTCTTTCAATGTTTAATGACACTTAAAAGTTGGTTTGAATGGCCCTTACCATTTTCTGCACTTGGCCACAGTTGGATCACCCTTTTGAACTCCTCCATGACTTTCCACCTATGACATAATAACTGAATGAGGCCATAAATGGCAATGCTTCTAAAATTTTAATACATTGAAAAGGCACTCCTGCTGACTTGGGGCTTTTTTTTAAAGCATCTGGTCAATTTATAAAAAATCAGCCCTCAAACAAAGTACATAGGTCTACTTAATAGTACTCTTCATTCTATATGGTCTTCATGAGTCAGAATTGACTGTGTCAGTGAGAGCATTGTTTTTGAAAGTCTGTTATGCTTAGATCACATATGTAAAGAAAATATTATAATTACTAGGGGCAGGAAATAGTTTGCTCCATTCTCTCTTTGACCTCAGGTAATATGTACCCAATAAGCATCTTTTCAAGAATGAAGCCCTTCCCTTCTTGGACATCCTTGGGGAAAACTAGATTCAGCTGAAAGGGGCCAGGACAGAATGTATACTCAGTGCTATGGGTACAGAGAAGGATGGTTTTCGTTTAAGAAGAAAAGCACAGTCCAGAAAATACTTCATGGGCATATCAGAGTGGAGTTCTGAAGGAAAACCAGGAAGGGTTAAGAGACAAAGGAAGCTGAAGACAAAGGCATAGTACACACAAAGACTCAGCATCAAGGAGAAGCATTCCCAAGATTTCAAGAGGGTCATCCTCTTGGGTGTACCTTCCATTCCCTAAATTGCCACTGAGCTATGTGAAGGAACTTCCAAAAACATTACAGTACTGGGAGGGGACACATTCCAGGCAGAAGGAAAGAGTGGTAAAAAGAAGTGAAAAGCCAAACATCTTGTGACCTCCCTCCAGCTCAGCTTAGCATGAATCTATGAGTGGTTCTCTCTCACACTTCTGCAAGGGTGATCCCTCAGCCACAGGTCAGAACTCCAGGGTTCCAGATCCCTGGAAGTTTTCACAGATGAAACTAAGATCAGCAATCTCTAGAATTACAGCGGCCACTCTAGGTCCCTGAGTTCCAGGATCAGCTAAACTCCCTCCACTTCACAAGGTAGAGCAGTGGTTCTCCACCTTCCTGATGCCAACACCCTGTCATACAGTTCCTCATCTTGTGATGTTCATCCAACCCTAACATTATTTTCATTGCTACTTCATCACTGAAATTTTGCTACTGTTATGAGCCATCATGTAAATTGCTGATATGCAGGATGTATTTTCATTGTTACAAATTGTACGCAATTAAAGTATTGTGACTAATCACAAAAACAATATGTAATTATATGCTGTGAAATATTTCTTTCTAATGACAGATAAATCAAATTTTGTCTTGAAGCATAGTGTTGCATGGGTAACAGCCTTCATGCTGAGTACTCGTAGGTGGGCATATCTGCATGTGGGCAGACACCTGGAGACAGATAGAGGAGAGGTGTCTCAGTTCCTAAGATCATGGAAATATGTGTTTTCCGATGGTCTTAGGCAACTCCCGTTGAGTCATTGAACCCCCAAAGGGGTTGTAGCCCCCAGGTTGAGAACCATGGACTAGAGAACAGAGACGATGGTGGGGTAGTGAAAGATACAGTCAGCTTTGATGAGGAAAGAAAGACCAGTGAGAGTCAGTTCAAAGGCCAGGAGGAAAGAAAATTCACCCTAAAAACTCACATGGCCAACTCCCACGAGGTGGTCTGACTGTAGCATTTATCATACACCTTAATTCAAATCAATTCTGATTTGCAGGAACATCAGCTGTTTGAAGAGATAGGTGAATCTGCCAATATATTCTTGCTTTATCTTCCTCACTGGATAAATTAGTAAATTTAACAACTCCGAAAAAAACTTCAGGGACTGGGTGAGAAAAAAAATTGCTTGGGTAAATCATGTGGGTCCAAATAGGATGAACTAATAGGAGAAAAGTTCCGGGTTGGTGTGTGTGTGTCTGTGTGTGTGTGTGTGTGTGTGTGTGTTTTCACCCAAATATGGAATTCTCAGACTTGGAAAACGACTTCAAAGATCCTGGTGGCACAGCAGGCGAGGGTGAGATATTGTCCTGATGACAGCAAGATTGATGGGTCAGACGAGGGGCTCCAGGAGAGAAGGATAAGGAGGTTGGGGACCCTGAAGAAGCAGTTCTACTCTGTTATGCAGGGTCCCCTAAGTTGGAACTGATTCCATGGGAAGTGGATTCTTTTTAATAAAAACTGTTAAGTGACATAAAAATGAATCATACTATGCATATTAGGGGCCAGAAAACCAATGGAATACAATACATGGACAGGGAATAAAAGCTTAGTGTTTATATATTTAAAACAAGATCCACTGCCACTGAGTTGATCCCAACTCCTACTGACCCTCTCAGACACAACAGAACTGCTCCATAGGCTTTCCGAAGTGGTAAGTCTTCTACTGGAGCAGACTGCCTCATCTTCCTCCCACTAATCAGTGAGAGGATCCGAACTGCTGACCTTTCAGAGAGCAGCTGAAAACTGACCCCACTGTGTAGTGGGGCTCTTATTAATTTAATTGCTGAAACTTAGATTTTTGAAACAAGATGGATATAACATTTTAATTGCACAGTATTGTTCTTGTGTTTGGTTACATTTAGGATTAGGAATCCTGCTTGTCCGGATGTTGACAAAGACATGACTCAGTTTTAGGTGGATTCCATGTGGATCCTTAACAGATTTGATTCTTTCTCTTGGACCTAAGGTGGGGGTGGGGGCCGGATTTAGAAAAAAAACAACCAACATTTGGTGCCTTCCTCTGGAATCCAGCATTACCCTCAGGTGAAAAGCCCTCTGTGGAAGTGGCTTTTTCACCACCACTAGGTCCCTAAAGCCCAAAGCATTGTCTGGACAAGAAATATCTGATCTAATGAATGGGTGAATGCCGTCATGAGTGAATGAATGAGCAATGCTCTGCTTCTGATTTCCTCACAGGAGACCTTGCATCACACCCATGATGTACACTGCAGGGCAGTGTGAGATTTCTTCTGCCTGGAGCACACTTCAAGCAGGCCACACCAGCAGTCTGCGACCCTCTGAGCCTCCCTCTGTTCTGAGTGAGCCCCATCCTTAGAGCAAGTCTCTCTCCTTCTCTCTCCTCTCTCTCTCTCTCTCTCTCTCTCTCTCTCTCTCTCTCTCTCCTGATTTCCCTTTTTGGGAGTGAATATTATTTTCATAAAAGACATCAATCTGGTATATTCATTTTCTATAGCTGCTGGAACAAATTACCACAAATCTAGTGGCTTAGAATAACAAGAATATCTAACCTGGCCATTTTAGAGATTAGAAGGTTGACATGGGTCTCACTGGGCTAGCATCAAAGTGCTGATAGGGCCATATTCCTTCGTGGAGACTCTAAGAGAGGATCTGTTTCCAGGCCATTTCCAGTTCTCTGGATCATACCTTCCTTCATGTATTTGCAGAGCCAGCAAAATTGCATGTATGAGCACTTTTCTGTAGATACTTTAGACCATGGCTGAGAAAGCAGGGTTATATTACCCAATAAGCAAGATAACTCCTGACTTACTTATCCTTAGTTATTCATCTGTAGTGAACAATTTCACATGCACTGCATGACAAGATGGTTAAAAACATATGAAATTGTTCTCTACAGATTAGTAACTACACACCAATAAGCCCACACTTACCTTGCTTACAGGATACTAAGACCCTGAAAGAGACTGTAACTTTGAAAACAGGCTTTCGGTTTGTAGGAAGGTGCTGTGGGGTTGGGAGAAAGAAAGCTGTCAGCCAAATTAGAAGCAGAATCTTTGACATGGTGAAAAATGAGATAGTGTTTGCTACAGATTGGTAACCAGCAAAAGTAAGCTGGTGCTTGTTGGGTGATCTGGCACTGCAGAAAATTTTCTCTGCTTTTGAGACACCACGTAATTCAAGTCAAAACTCAAACTCTTTGTCATCAAGTTGATTCCAATGCATGAAAAAGCTATAAGAAAAGGTAGAACTGCCCCCTATGAGTTTCTGAGACTGAAAATCTTTATAGGAGTAGAAAAACTTCATCCTTCTTCTTTGAAGTGGGTCATCTTAAACTGGTGGCATTGCAGTTAGCCCCCCAAGGCATCACCCACTATGCCAGCAAAGCTCCTGAAATTAAATTAGACTCACCAAAATAACCCAAAATCGTGTCTCCATGTCAAGGTCTCTAACTCACTAATATCTCTGTCAAGAAAGACTGTCTCATTGGTCACAACACCTGCAGCACCTACAACAGTGCCTAGTACATGTAAGCATTTAGGAAATACTTTGGAATTAATAAATCAGTGAAGAGTCATCAGAGCATGGAATATGTTTGGTCTGTTCTTTGCTCCACAACTTCAATTCAACCACAAAGTATTTCTGATTCATTTCAATAATTCCTACCTTAAATAAATGAAAGCATACTATAATAATACAGAAGTCTCCTGGAATTAAAACAGGGGAAAATCATGTTTGTTAATGTTTGCATGCCTCATACCTATTTATTGGCCCTTGGTGAAGTTGCTATTATGAAATTCATTTGAATCAAGCTTTCCCAGTATTTTTCTTCCTTTAGCAATTCCTTGTTACATGGAATAAAATTGGTTTAAGCAAGATTGCATGTACATTTCAAGAGAGAAAGAGAGAGATTTACATCTATATTAATTTCTTTTCCAATTAAAGAACACAAGCCCCTTTGGTCTAAAGGAAGAATTAATAAATTGTGGTGCTTTCAGCTCACTGAAGGCAGTGTAGTATCCATATAATACAAAAGATTTCAGAGCCAAGGAGACCTACGTTGCAGTCCTGGCTCTCTCACTTTCTAATTGTGTGTTTCTCAATTTAATGGCCTTAATTACCAGCCTCAGTACCCACATCCACAGAAATGAACACAGTCGCAGCAGCATGTGGCCTGTCAACTAGGACTAGATGAGGAGGTATAGGAAACGCACACACAATAGTAACTGCCAGTTCTTTTTCCCTCCCCATGATGATCTCAGATCCTGAAAGGCTGGAGGATAGGAGAAGAGAAGCTGAGAAGAGGCAGAAAAGAAAACAAAGACCATTAGGCAGAACTGATGGAGGACAGCCTCCTAGTATCAAAGGCTGTTATTTCAGTTTTCTTTTTTTAATCACCTGGAAAAACACCTGGGTTGGGTTGGATTTGGCTATCAGACTCACATTCAAATCTTCCATTTGCTAACTGTGCTGAAAATAATGCTCATGACATCCTCTCTGCTATCTACCACAGCAAATGAAAGACTAAAATGGGTCAATGCTTGTGATAAGATTCATTGTATGAACTGCCCATGATTATTGTTCTTGTCTATTCCACTGTGTTAGTCCAGGTAGACTAGAGGATCAAATTTCATAGACATGCATATAGGTATAAGGAAAAGGTTTATATACAAGAGGAACAGGACATTGAGGCCAGTCTAGTTCAAAGTCGTAAGTCTGATATTAATCTATATGTCCAAAATCAGTCTATAAAGTCTCCTTCTGACTCACAAAGTCACAGGTCAGGGGGTACAGAATCCTGGTGCTGGCAGGGGTCTCCACATGGCTCCTAGCTTCCAGGGCTCAGGGTCCATCAACAGCAGAAGCAACTCATCACTGGCAGAGGTCTCCATGTGGCCACCCCAGCTTCAGAGGTCTGGCTCCATCAGGGCAAAGCTGTGTGGTCTCTCTGCCAGCTCCTCCAGCTTCTCGGATGCGGCCAGCTTTTCTTGTCCGTGATTCATTGTCTCTCTAAGACCAACTCCCAACAACTGGGGAAGATAGCTTCTCATTTTCATGAGGGAAATGTCACAAAATTTCCCAGAAGTCTCAGGAGAAAGCCATGCCCACACAGAGAGGTCATTGGCTACTCAATGGCTATCTCCAGATTAACAGACTAGAGTCTACCCCTACATTTCAATCATAAAATTAACATAAGTATATTACTGCCACATCCACTATGAAATAAATGTTCACCAATAGAGAGTTGAAGCATCTGCCTTCCCAACACATTTTTTTAAGTCACTGTAATGGGCTGAGTGTTGCTGTGGTGTTGAAGGCTACACCATTGACATTTCAAATATCAGCAGGGATCCAAAGTGAACAGATTTCACCAGAACTTCCAGACCAAGAACAGACAATGTACAAATATGCTTGACACAATGGATGAATGGATGGATTGATGGATGGATGGATGGATGGATTGTGATAGAAGTAATATGAGTCCCCAATAAAATGACATAAATAAACAATAAAAACAGATGCTAAGAAGGAATAGGCTTTCCAGTTCAAAGGAATTAGCCACTGAAAAACCAATGAAGAGCATTGAAATATTGCCGCATACTGAAAGTCAAATGATTAGAAGCAGAACCTTGTCAGTGGTAGTGCCAGAAGACGAGATGCTCAGGAGAGAGATGTTCAGGTGGGAAGGCACTCAAAAGATGACTGAGGAAGAGCTGCCTTCTTAAAGCAGGGTTGACTGTAATGACACAGATGGAGTAAAACCAGCAGGAGTCTTCAGGATCTCCATTTGCTGGTGGGGCTTGAGTCAAAATGTAAAGAAACAGTTATAAGCATCAATAAATAAATAGCATTTGGTATGAACCAAGTATGAATCTAGAAAAATTGGAAATAATTGAAAATGAAATGGAATACATAAATATAGATACTCTGGGAATTAGTGGGCTGGCATTGGCCACTTTTGATCAGAAAATCATGTGGTCTCCTATGCTCTGAATGATACAATCAAAACAAATGACATTCCATTCATTGTCAGAAAGAAGGTTTCAAGATCTGTGTAGAAGTACAATGTGGTCTGTAATAGGACAATGTCTATCCATCTACAAGAAACTCAAATCAATAAACTATTATTCAAATTTCTGTACCAACCCCTAAAACCTAGTGATGCAGAAACTAAAGAATTCCATCAAAGTCTTCATTCTGAAATTGATCAACCATGCAATCAAGATTTTTTTTGCTTCAAATGTTAAATTTTTTTTGCTTCAAATGTTAAATTTGTATCTATGTATATTTACCTGCTGACTTCACAAACGGTACGAGTTTTCCTCTTTGGGCTCTAGTGTTTTGAGTTCTAGCACATATGCCATGTGCACTACTCCTCACTCTGCTTACCCATAAAAAATAATTAGAATATTTTAGTGTAGTGGTAGCTGGTCTGGGGCAGAGGAAGTCCATACTGGCTTTATTTAAAATAGCCTGTATTGTAATAAATATTTAGTTCAAGTAATATTTCACATGGTGTCATTTGATCCAAAGTTATGTTTGAACAGTGTAAATTACATGAACCTGGAATTTCCCCTAAGTATAACTTTTAGTAGGAACTGAGTAACAGGCAGTTCCAATTTGTTATCTTTAAGAGGGACCAGAAATAAGAATTACTGTACAATAAAAAAGTAGCCCTGATGGAGCAGTGGCAGTGATGGGATTCAACCAATTCTCACTGGTTTGGCAGACCTGAGATCTAATGTTTTGTTCAGTTGTTTAAATGGGTAGTTAAAAAGGCACTTGTAGCAGTATTCTCTCTACGGTGAGCAGCTGGGCATGTGTCCAAGGTAGAAATCATAAGTTCCTAATCCTTTATCTTTTTTAATGTTCATCTATACACCAGCAGTGTTCTAATATCATGTTGAAATAATAAGCTACATATCAATACATTGTTTCTTTATTCATAAAACAGTCATTAGGGCAGCAAACTGGTTGGTAAAATATTTTAATGCCATCACTGTGTAGTGAGCTATGTGTTTGACTGCTAACCACAAGGTAAGCTGTTCAAACCCACCAGCCACTGTACTGGAGAAAGATTTGCAGCCTCAGAAACCTGCAGAAGTTACAGACTGTCCTATTGAGTCACTATAAGTGGTAATCGACTGACTGGTAGTGAATTTTGTACAATAAATAGAGACAAAAGTGTTCCGAAACCCAAGATGGATCTGTTAGGAGTTCAAACTCCTTTATGAAAATAATAATGTTCAAGTCATAATGTGGCACTTTTCCACTTTTCCAGTTTCTGTCTGGGAACTCTTAAAAGAAAAGTTAGAGTTTTTCATATAAAGTAGCTTAGAGGGAACCTAACCTCTGAAATATTTAATGTAAATTATCCATTGAGTTCTATACATTAAAGTGTGTTCTGAAATATTGACTGTATTATGTGAAGAAAATACTTATAAAATATTTATGAAAATTGTTATGAATCTACATTTTTACAGTCTAAATTCTCTTCACACCTTCCATATATGAGCCTTTTAATTTTCATTTTTCTTTTCTACTCTTCTCAGAGTGTGTTCTTGATTTGCAGCATCAAACATGCAGTCTCTGTATGTAGTGCACAGCCTCTCATACCAAAAAAGAAAAACTTGCTACCATCTAATAACTCATGGTGACCCTGTAGAACGAGAACTTCCCCTGTGGGTTTCTAATCCTTTAAAGCTTTTAAAGACTAAAGAGTGGCTGACAGGGTTCAGCCACTGACCAATAATTGGCAGCTCAATGTATAACCAACAGTGGCAGTCACCGAATCTGGTGTCAATTTGAAGATTAAGAGTGTAGGGGTGGAGTCTAGCCTGTCAATCTGGAGATAGCCAATGAGACCTCTGTGTGGGCATGGCATTCTCCTGAGAATTCCGGAAAATGTGGTATTCCCTTCTTGGAGGTGGAGACACTGTCTCTCTGGACTCACTTCCTTAGAGACTTCATACTGACAACACTCACTTGTAGACTCTACTGACAAGGCTGACTTCCTGTGAGACATCCCTGAGGAGAAGTCATATGGAGCTACCCTAGTGTCCTGAGCCAGACAAGCTTTATGGATGCAACCAGACCTCTGAAGCTGGAGGAGTCACTTGGAGACTTCCAGCAGCATTGAGATGTTTACAAAGCCACTGGATCCAAAGGGATTTTACCCATCTGGCTTGAGATCATCTTGCATTCAGCATCATTGCATGTGTTTCAAGAGTCTGATAGACTGATATCGGACATACGGGCTAATATCAGACTTGTGGGCTCAGACTGGAGTGGGTTGGAATCCTTTCTTAATGTACAATTACCTTTTCTATAAAACACTCTCTTATATACATATGCATGCTTATATGAATTTGTTTCTTGAGTCTACTCAGACTAACACACCAACTAACCACAGTGGATCTACATACAGATTTCCTTGGAAGTTCTTTAATGTATAATTCTTTTTCAAATATTTCTTACCTTTTTGTCTTATCCCATATTTTGTGAGTCTGAATACTTCTCATATTTAAAACAAAGATGATAAGTTAATTCATTGGCTGTGTAATTACTGGGGAGAGGAATGCAAATGTTGGAAACAATGAAGAAGACATGGTAGTTGGAAAGTATGGTCTTGATGTGAAGTTGGAGATAGCATGATAGAACTTTGCAAGACCAATCACTTTCTTCATCAAAAATGCCTTTTCAACAATACTAACTATACACATAAACATCTCCAAATGGAATACACAGAGATCAAATTGACTATGTGTGTGGAAAGAGACAATGAAGATGTTCCATATCAGCAGATAAAACCAGGCCAGGGAACCAACCATCAATTGTTCATCTGTAAGTTCAGGTTGAAGCTAAAGAAAATGAAAACAATTTCACAACAGCCAAGAGACAACTTAAGCATATCCCATCTGAATTTCTAAAACATCTCAAAAACAGACTTGGTGCATTAAACACTAATGACAGAGACCTGATGAACTGTGAGATAATATTAAGAATATCATACACATGCATGTACATGTATACATATGTTTATATATGATGCTGGGGAAATAGATCTATGTGCATATATTTACAGGTTTAGTATTAAGGTAGGATATGGACATTGAATCTCCACTCAAGTACTCATTCAATGCAAGAACACTTTGTTCAATTAAACTGGCACTCCATGATACTCACCTTCCCAATGTGATCACTGAAGACAAACATGTGCTTAAGCAAATGTGGTGAAGAAATATGATGGTGCCTGGCTACCAAAAGATATAGCATCTGGGGCCTTAAATGTTGAAAGTAAACAAGTGGCCATCTACCTCAGAAGCAACAAAGCCCACCTGAAAGAAGCACACCAGCCTGTGTGATCACAAGGTGTTAAAGGTATCAGGTATCAGGCATCAAGGAACGAAAAATCATATCATTGTGAACGAGGGGAAGTACAGATTGGGGACCCAAATCCCATCTGTAGACAACTGGATATTCCTTTACAGAAGAGTCACAGGGAGGAGATGAGCCAGTCAGGGTGCAGAGTAGCAACGATGAAGCATACAACTTTCCTCTAGTTCTTAAATTATTCCTCCCCACCACTAGCATGATCCCAATTCTACCTTATGATCTGGCTAGACCAGAGTATGTGTAGTGGTACAGTAAAAACCAGAAACATAGGGGATCCAGGACAGATGATCCCTTCAGGGCTAGTAGTGAGAGTGGTGATACTGGGAGGGTGGAGGGAAGGTGGGGCAGAAAAAAAAGAACCGATTATAAGGTTCTATATATAACCTCTTCCCTGGGAGATGGACAACAGAAAAGTTGGTGGAGGGAGACATCAGACAGTGTAAGGTATGACAAAATAATAATAATTTATAAATTATCAAGGGTTCTTGAGGGAGTGGGGAACAGAGTAGGAGGAGGTAAATGAGGAGCTAATACCAAGGGCTCAAATAGAAAACAATTGTTTTTACTATGATGTATAAATATTAATGTATAAATGTGTTTGATACAAAGGATGGATGGATAGGAGTGTGAGAAGCATTGTATGAGCCTCTAAGAAAGTGTTTTTTAAAGACTATCATATATAAAGAAAGTAAAAGTTCATTTAAAAGACAAGAAAGAAAGGACAGATACAAGTGGACTTCAGAAAACTCTCTGAAACTTGCTTTTTATTAGAGTAGCTAAAGCACATGGGGGAAAAGACGAAGGCAAAGAGCTCAGCAGACATTGTCAAAGGGCAGCTTGAGAATATAAAGTAAAATGTGATAGTGAAATATGCAAAGACCTGGAGTCAGAAAATCAAGAAGGAAGAACACAGTCAGCATATTTTAAAATTGAAACACTAATGAAAGATACAAGCATCAAGTTGAAATCTTGAAAGAGTCCATGAGCAAAATATTGAATGATTCAGGAAGCATAAAGAGAACATGGAAAGAATAGAGCCACGGCTGTACCAAAACAACTAGGTGAAATTCAACCATTTCAAGAAGTAGTATATGATCAAGAGTCATCACCAAAAGCAAGGCTCCTGTATGGATAGAATAACAATTGAAATGCTTCAACAAACTGATGAAGTGCTGGAAACACTAATTCGTCGATGCCAAGAAATCCGGAAGACAGGCACTTAGCCAACTGGAAGAGATTCATCTGTGTCCCTGTTCCAAGAAAAGGCGACCCAACTGCATGCTCCAGTTAGAAAAGAATACCAATGTCATCACATGCAAGGGAAAACTTGCTGAAGATCATTCAACAGAGTGGCAGCAGCACATGAAGAGTGCTGCCAGAAATTGAGGCCAGATTCAGGAGAGGAGGTGGTTCACAGAATATCATTGCTGATGTCAGATGAATCTTGGATGAAAGCAGAGACTATCAGAACTATGTTTCCTTTTTTGTTGGCTATGCAAAGGCATTCAACTATGTGAATTGTAACAACTATAGATAGTCTTGAGAAGAATAGGGATTTCAGAACATGTCATTATATTAATTCAGAAGCTGTATGTGGATCATACAATTATGCAGTTATGGAAACAGACAAGGGAACCCTGCATGGTTTAGAACCAGGTAAGGTATGTGTCAGGTTGCATCCTCTCACTATACTTTTTCAATCTGTGTGGTGAGCAAATAATCAGAAGCGCTGGATTATATGAAAAAGAATGTGGCATCAGGATCAGGATGGTGAGACCTCATATTATGTATTTTTGAAGGCTTAAAAACCAACAATATGAAGTTGTGCTATCTGTTTCTCTGTTTTCCAGTATATGAAACCCAGGATTGATGAACCTATAGGGACAGCAAATAGAATAAGGGTTTTGGTGGGGATGGTTTACACTGTGTGGTGGGGGTGGTAAAAAGAAGACAATGTCAAGGAGTCCAGGAAGTCCAGAAGAAAAAGTCCAGAAGAAAAAAAAACTGATTATGGTAATGATTGTGCAATACTGCTTGACAAAATTGAACAATGGAATGATATATGTACTAACTCCCAATTAATATTAAAAAAAGAAAGAAGACCAAAATCTAAGGACAAATAGGGAACAGCATGATAAACAGAAAAAGGTTGAAGTTGTAAAGTGTTTCATCTTGCTTGGACTCAATCAATGCTCATGGAAGCAGCAGGCGAGAGACCAAATGACACATTGCATTAGGTAAAGCTGTTGCATAAGACCTATTTACAGTAATGAAAATCAAAAACTGTTACTTTGAGGAATAAGATGCACCTGCCTCAATCCATGGTATAATCAATTGCTTCATAAAAACAAACAAACAAACATACTCACTGCCATTGAGTGGAAGTCAACTCATGGTGATCCTGTAAAACAGAGTGAAACTGCCCCATTAGTTTCTGAGCCTGTAACTGTCTCTAGGGATAGAAACTCTGTCTTTCTCTGTGGAGTGACTTGTGGTTTTGAACTGGCAACCTTTCATATCACAGTCCAAGGTGTATCCACTATGCCACCAGAGTTTCAATTGCTTCTTATGCATGTGAAAGTTGGACACTGAATAAGGAGGATGAAAGAAAATTGGATGCACCTGGACTGAAGTATCTTAGAAGTACAACCAGAATACTCCTTAAAGGCAAGGATGGTGAAACGTCATATCATGTATTTTGGAACTATTAACAGGAGAGATCAGTACCTGTAGAAGAAGATCATACTTATGATAGGGGAGGGGAAGTGAAAAGGAGCAAGGCCTTCAAGGATAGTGATTCACACAGTGACTGAAACAATAGGTTGGAAATTGTAAGAATGGTACAGGAAAGTCATGTTGTACATCGGGTGGCTGTGAGTCAGAACTGACTTGACAAGCCCTACCAATAACAGCACATTATCTTGATGTGATGCTTCATTATCATCTGTGATTATTTTCTCAATCCAGAATGCACGATTTACTCCTTTTAGCCAAGGAGGGAAATTTGAACATTGACAAGGAAAACTGGGGAAGAATCAATTTTGATTATGGTGCTGGAGAATAATATTGAAAGTACCATGGACTTCTGTAAAAACAAACCAACCTGTCCTGGAAGAAGTATGGCCAGAATGCTCCTTAGTGGAAAGTATGGCAAGATTTCATCTTACATGCTTTGGGCATTTTGTTGAGAGACCAGTTCCCAGAGAAGAACATTATGTTTGGTAAAGTGGATGAGGCAACGAAAAAAAGCAAAGCCCTCAATGAGATTAATCAACTCAGCAGCTGCAACAATGGGCTTAAAACATGGGAACAATTGTGGGGAAGGTGCAGGACCAGGCAGTCTTTTGTAATTTAGAGCATAAGGTCACTGTGGGTCAGCATAAACTCACTGGCACCTAACAACAACAACAACAACAACAACAACAGCCAAGACATTCTGGTAGCAAAGTTGGATAAGCCTTAGACTACTACCCCACAAGGTCAGTAGTTCAAATCCACCAGACCTGAGAACCCATCACCCTCTAGAGCAGTGGTTCCCAACCTTCCTAATGCTCAGTTCCTCATGTTGTGGTGACCCCCCAATCAGAAAATATTTTTTGTTGCTACTTCATAACTGTAATTTTGCTACTGTAATGAATTGGGCCACTGCTGTGAAAGGACCCAAAAGGACCCAAAAGGATCGTGACTCACCAGTTAAGAAGCACTGCTCTATAACAAAGGTTGAGGCTGTCTTTTCCTGTAAGGTTTTGTGGCCTCTGAAACCCTATACAGAGTCACTGTGTATCAGAATGGAATCAATGACAGTAGGTTTGTTTGTTTATTTCATTTAACCATGAGTCAGAAATCATTCAATAGCAACAAAGAACAATATCCTAAGCTTATTCATCTTTCAAAAATTAACTCAGATTCTCCTAATAAGCCTTTCTTGATCCTTCCCAAAGTAAGATATTTCACTCTCCAATTCTATCACATTCATTATCCTTAATAGACATTCTCAAAACTGGTTCATCATCAGTGTACACCTGAATCACATGTCCCCCCAAAAAGGTTATATGAGGGGGAAAGCCCCCCAACCAGAAATGGGTAGAAAAATTTCACTAGGTGGAGCTTTCATAATATTCATTTTTCTTACTAGGCATGCAGTAAGCAACTCTCTCTGAGTTAGTGCACCCGGGGCATCACCTGGGAAGGTTCACTCTGGTCACAGCAAACTTCTCCATAAAAGCAGTTTCGCTTAAACCTTGTTTTTTTGTGTGATGATCTATTTAAGAGAACAGTGTACAGCTGTGAAATTTTGTTTACTGCTCAGGAAAAATGCCTCAGACTCTGTTGTGATGTTGAACACAGCTTACAAGGACAACACTATAGGAAAAAATCAAATGTATAAGTTTTTTTCTCATTTTAAAAAAGTGAAATGTTCATTGATGACAAACTTCATTCTAAACATCCATCAACTTCCCAAAAGGACAAAAGTGTTCACAAAATTCATGCACTTGTGCTCCAATACCAATATTGATCACCAATGTACAAATGAGAAATTACATGGACTATCTTAGAACTCAGTTCAGCACATTTTAACAGAAGATTTGGGAATGAGGAGGATCACTGTGAAATTTGTGCTCCAGGTTCTGACTGACCAGGAAAAAGACTGTCCAGTGGAAGTATGCTGTGCTTTGCAAGAAGAGCTCCTAAGAGACCCAGACTTCTTCCCAAGGTCATTACTGGTGACTATTACTGGTGCTATTCTTATGCCTCCAAAAGAGAACATCAAGCAAGACCGTGGAAAATGCCATCATCATCTCACCCCAAAGTAAAATCAAATATCAAGGTGATGCTCTTTTTTTTCATGTGAGAAGGATGGTGAATTTGGAGCTCGTGTCACCAGGTCAGACTGTTAATAAAGTTTTCTATTTAGAGGTTCTTTAAAAAAAAAGCATAACTGTATGTGACAAAGAAGACCTGACTTGTGGCAGACAGGAGGCTGATTTTGCTCACGCAGCCATCTCAGCGCACCTGTTTTTAGCCACACAAAAAAAACAACCCAACATGCACGCCTCTCATACCCCACCCACCTTACTCGCCTGACCTCACTCCATGTGACTTCTTTTTGTTTCTGAGAATACGGAGGAACATGAAATAACAATGATTTGATGATGAGAAGAGCTGAAGAAAAAAACAAGGGAGATGCTGTCAGCCATCCAAAAAGATGAGTTTGAAAAATGTCTCCAAGAATAAAATCTCAGGTTGGACAAATGTATTAAGTGTAATGATGAATACTTTGAAGGTGATAAGGTGTTTTGCCAAAAATTTAAAACCATATCATTGGATAAAATTCCTTTTTTTGTGGGGGGTACCCCCTCATAAATAGTAAGCCCTGTATCTGTGATTATAATATCAATATTAATGGGTCTTGTTATATTGATGAATTGGTATAAGGTGTCTCAAGTCAATCTATTTTGAATATAAAAGTGCCGAATAAGGAAGCAAGCCAGTGAGCATTCAGGAGGGTGACAGATGCCATACGGCTTGGGATACCCATGGAACCAGCAAAGCAAAGCTGAGAAGAAGGCCATCTTTTGTAGCCGGTTTCTGAATTCAGATGTCTAGATTATTAAACTGAGGTAAAACAAATGTATGTTTGCTAATGGTACTTTTGTTATAGCAGTCCTAGATCACTAAGACAGACTTGACAGCACATAACAAGAGATTTGTTATGCAAATCTCAGGTATAGGCAAAAGTGCCCTTTTGTTCCCAGCTCAGAAATCCAAGTTTATAAAGACCCTGCCATCTTATATCTGAGCTGACTGGAAGATATTACCTCTTTGATTTTCACACAAGTGGAGGATAATGCTAATCTGATACTGGCAATTAAAGAATTCAATCCAGAAGTAACATATATAACTTTTGATCCACTGGTCAGAACTAATCACATAGAACAACCAACTGGAAAGAGCTGAGGAAGTATAATCTTCTCGAGGCAAAATGAAAAGAAGAGCAGAGTAGGATGGTGTTCTACCACTTTGCAAGTTCTTTTTTAAAAAATTTCTAAATCCAATCTTCTTGGGGTATGTCTCTAAATTCACACTTTGACATGTCGGGCCCAGAGTTCTCACTGATTCAGCCTAAGTCCCAGGAGTCCCACTTGTGGAACTTCTGACATAGCAACATAAAGGAACTAAGACTAGGTCACATGAATGGAATCATACACTGTGTGGCCGTTGGTGTCTGACTTGTTCCACTTACCATGATGCTTTCAAGATTCATCTCTGTTGTATGATATGATTGCATTCCCTTTTTGTAGCTGAGTAATATCTCTCTTTATGGATAAGACACATTTTGTTTATCCATTCATCAATTGACCAGTATTTAGGTTGTTCCGTTCTTCCTATTGGCTATTATGAATAAGACTGCTATTAACATGCCTGTACCCACTTTTGTGTGAACATCTGTTTTCCATTCTCTTGTGTGAACATATAACTTCAATTCTATACCACGAGAAGAATCTTGGATCATATTGGCAACTCTGTGTTTTATAGAATTTTGTTAAATTCTATTTTGGTAAAATGTGAGTCCTGTCTGGTGAATCTCAGAAGGTTGCTGTGAGGATCCAATATAAAAAGAACTTTGTAAACATCAATAAACCATGCCACATAAGCACAAACCTTATGCATAATAGGTTCTCAACAAAAATGTGTGTGCTGACTGGATTATGTAATTGATACACAGGGAGAAAAGAAATAGATCATTATGTGGTAGTAAATCTGTAGCATTGTCCCAAACAAGCAGTAGTAGCAAGCTACTCAGTGAATCCCATGCGTCTGCATTTGATTTGTCTTCCTGAAGCAGAACAAAGAATGTGCTCTTGAAATAAAATGAAATTGACCTGGTGTCTTTAAAGGCTTTCCATATTGACAACCTATTTCTTTAGACAGACTCTGGAGTGAACTGCTTCTGCAGATAGCAGTGATAAGCACCCGGGACCTGTGATTTTGGGGAAAGCTACTCCACTTCAGTTCCTTGGAAGACAGGCTCTGCCAAGCCTCATTTTCTTTCAGGAGTTAAATGTGGAGTCACACTCCTCCCCAGCAACCCTAAAGAGGAAGCAGCATTTTTTCAATAAACTGCAAATTGGCAGCCATTCATAGAAGATATGTCACTACCATTTCGGCAGTGTGTTCATTCAGGTGTTCTGTCTAAATTGAGACTTTTAGGCACTAATAATAATTAACTACTTTCTTAGCAATGGAAAAAGTCTTAAATGCCTATTTACTTAATGGTCCCCTAGGGTGTCTTTGTTTTGAATGGGATAAAAAAAAAACCTTAGCTGCAAAATAAGCAGGTGATTCTAATCAATAAAGCCAGAGGACTATATTGATTACAAGAACTTCATTCTTTAGTCATTAACCCTGTGAATTCTCTGCCAAAGCTGGGTAAGACTATTTCTGCCTGTTAAAACATAGAAAGGCTCGTTGATAACCTCTATCTTTTGATGACTTCTCCTTAGCCTACACGGTCTATTTGGGGATTCTAATCTATAGATTGCCTATGTAAAAAGCCAACTCTCGTGGCCCTCTCTCTGTAGGGTGTGTGCTTTGTATGCTTGGAGTTATGTTTTGTTTTGTTTTTCTTCCTATTGGTTGTGATGAATTCAATAAGAATTTATTAAACTTAGGCAGGGAATTTCCTCTCCAGGGGCAGGAAGCTTTCACCCCTCTGTGGTGATGACCATTATGTCTGCATTTCAAAGACATATTGTGGAAATGAGACACGGTATTCATTTTATTAGTGAGAAACACCCATTTAAGCAGTATCTTCCCTAAGTAGTACAACAGGTTAAATAAGACTGAGTTCCCCAACCTGGTTGCAGTCAGACACTTTAAGCACATTAGCATGCATTATAACTTAACCGATCACAGTTTCCAATCATGGCCTTCCTCAAAAAATCCCGCAGTGCTCCATGACAAGAGATGGCCAAGTATAGATAGACACAGCACCACCAAGAACCACAGGTTCAAATGCGAGTTCCCTCACTAAACCAGCCAAGTCATTTCCTCACCAGGGCCTAGTTCCTTACCTGTAAAATGATGAGCTTGGGTTACATGAGAGATCACCAAACTACAGCTCTCAGCCATATACAGCTCTTTTGATACATGCATGTGACTTTGAAATAGAATTGAACATTTTGAAAAGATATTATTCAGATAATAGTGATTTCATTTGTTTGTAAAATGTCTGTAGGGCTGTCAAGTAATTTTTAAATTGTTATAAGGGACAGGATTGGTTCTTTTGTCTCAAAAGTTTGCTGAGCCCTGGGCTATATCTATGCTTCTCAAATGATAGGAACTATGCATCATATTGGAATCATAAAATACAGATTCTGATTCAGAAGGTCTGCAGCCAGGTCCAGAATTCTAACCAGATGAAACTCAAGCTACTGGCTCATAATGTACTTAGAGAAACAAAAACTAGAAAACACTGAAGTAGCCTCTTCAATCTTTCTATTTCTGTGCATATCAAATACATTTTACCTTATCATACAGATTTTTTTGTTCTCCTTCATTCATGCCTGGTGGTGGAAGAATAATTGTGTCTTGAATTATTTAATACCATAGGCTCTCAATGTCTTCTCTGTATTCCATAAGCAGCACAATGTTTGGTATATAATATATGCTCCATAAAAATGGGTGGACTATTAAATGAATAAGGAGATCTGTTCTCATTCTTTCTCTGAACATTTCATTGAGGATCATAGAACTGGAAAGATGTTTTGACATAGTCCAATGTAACATCTATTGCACCCAAAAGCCTCCAGACTCAATTTTCCAAGGGTGCAGAGCTATCTTATGACATGGTCAGAATGAGTATTCTACCTCCTTCCCCCACATACTTCCTTAGCATCAGTCAGTGGTGTTTCACTGAGAATTAAGCATAAAAAATAAATATAAGGGAATTCTTTCTAGTCAAACTATAAGAGGCGACTCTATCCTGCTTCCAACCAAAAAGGGGTAACAAGAAGACTTAAGAAGGAAACTGGATAACAATTAGGAAAGTAGAGAGCTGTGTATGCTCTCAAGCCTCCTTCTTCATGAGGGAGAGAAAGATTGTTTGATGGGAAGTCTAGAGAATATTTAGGTTGGCAGTTTTTACAACCATAATATTAGCTTCTGGGCTGGTGTGACCTAGCCTGAGCATATGAACAAGTTTCTTCAATACCAGTGTACCTCATTTCATCTCAGCTAGATGAATATGATCTGTCTCTTTGTTACTACTATTTGATAAAGAATAGTCACTTAATTCCTCTGCTACTGTGCTCAAAAGAAAATGAGGAAAATATTGCTATGATAAGGATAATAAAAAAGAACCTATAGCCATGAAGTACATTCTTACTTGTGGAGACCTCAGAGGACAGGCTAGAACTGCCCCGATGGTTCTCAGAGACTGTAATCCTCTATGGCAGCAAAAAGCCTCCTCTTGCTTCCATGGGGCAGCGGGTGGTTTTCAGGTGTCGACCTCACACTTAGAAGCATAACATGTAACCCATTACACTAACAGAGTTTCTTTAAAAATAAAATAATCATTATATTATTATATTACTCACTAAACAAAATGTAAAAAGTACTTACAATGAGCCATCAAGTTCAGAGTATAGGACAGTGAACCTCCAATAAGACAAGAGACGTACATAAGCGCAGATCACTGGTTTCTTAGTCTGCAAAGTTCAATGGGAACCCAGGCAGATTTTAAGCAATGGAGTTCTGTGCTTAGATAGGACTACTAAGCCAAGATCGCTGGCAAAAAAAAAAAAATGAATACACAGAAGAAAAGGCAGGGCCCTTGTATAGGAGCAGGCCCAATTATAGGAGCCTGATGCAGAAACTCCATGAGAGGTTTGAAAACTTGTACTCAGATAAGGCTTAGACAGGAATTTCACAAAAGGTTCAACATTATTACATGTGAAAACAAAGTAGCATACAATAGGAAAACCTTTTTTTAAAATCTGGACAAGAAATAAAACACAAATAAGAGTATGAAGCCAAGATGAAAGGGGAAGGATCGTCATTTGCAACCATAAGATCCTTCCTACTTGTTAGGTATCAAGTTTGTGTCTTGTCTCATTGGGAACCAAAGAGAAAATAAAGCTAGTGGTAGTTCTTTTAGACCAAAGTCATAAGATGCCTAAAAGTAGTTCTTGAAACGAAAGAAACCCTTTCTTTTTTTTGGGGGGGGGGGGGGGGAGGGGCTGCCATCACTGCCCTCTGGTGGTCGTGGGAGCTACCCAGCGCTGCTCCTGAGAGCCACCGCTGGATTTGAACTGCCAAGCCCGCTGGCCACAGTCCCGCACTCAACCACTTATGCCACCGGGACTCAGACCGAAAGAAACTCTTTCACTAAGGAGAATAAGTGTCATGTGAGATTTCCTGGAAGGGCTAAAGAAGATGTAGTCACAGTGTCCTGAAAAGTATCCTTACCTCAATGAGCAATGACTTTATTCAGGAAATAAACATATAATAAGCATACTGAGACCTTGTTAAGCTGTATCCCTAGTCAAGAAGGGAAAATGCAATCCAATGGACCCAACCCAGAGATCTGAAATAACCGCCATTTCTTGATGATAGCTTCTGCTCAGATTCACAATGAGTCAAGGTGCTTTTCTTGTGGCTGTTGCACTTCCTTCTCCATTTGATAATTGGCCATTAAGGTAACCTTGTTTTCTCTGACTGGCTTCTCTTTCATGATTGGCTCATTTCTAAAGATTGGTAGACAGTTATCGTTCTTATCTTTAGATGAGAAATTGCCTTATTTAAAGCAACATAGGAGCATGCATCTGCTCTTCTACATGGTATCTATGACCTTTATATTTAGAAAAGTGGATTGCTGAAAATGTGGTCTATTTTAGTCTGGGTTGAGTAGAGAAACAAATCCAGAAACAAAACACTCATATGTGTGCAAGAGAGAGCTTTATCTCAAAAAAGCCCATCCAATGCTAGTCCATTAACTGCTCTTCAGAGTCACACACACATGTAATGATGGCAAATGCAGGAAGATCACAGGCAAGTAGCGTGAAAAGTCTGGTGGATCCACTGGTGATAGAAGCATCTTGTTGCTGGTGTGATGTTCCTCCAGCTCTCTCAGTGTGCCTTCTTAACAAGAAAGTGTTAAGCAGAGAGAGTATGTGCCCATTCTGCAGAGAGAGGGGAAATTCTCTGAATCCTCATGAGAAGGACACATCCATGAGGTGCCGTCATTCGGATGTGACCTGATTAACAGGCTAGACTCCACCCCTATATTTATTTATCAGGTTGACATAAAATTATGTAACTTACATAGAGTTAGATTAAAATTTAGATCCTTTTTACTTAACTTCCCTTATAATCCATTTAAATTTGTTATAGTTTTTAACATTTTCTGCTTTTATTGAGGTTTTTATCTGTTTTACTTTGTTTTTGCCCCATATACATCTTATATGCCTCATATGTAAACACATATATATATTATATGTATTCCACCTCTATGCTTCCACATGCACACACGTGCACACACACACACACTGCTCCTCCTAGAAATAAAACTATCATAGGTTCAAAGTGAATGTTGAACTTATATTAACCCTTCCTTTGTTGGTGTTCCCAGCAGAAGAAACTATAACACAAGCAATAGCTAAAATGAAGTACCCAAAAGCTCTCCTCTTGGACATCATTTAGGAATATCAGGGAGGCCAAATATCCCTGCAGCTATGGTGGCAGAGCTTATCCAAAGGTACTTTCCACAGAGGAGCTTGTTAATTATTGTCAGCCCTGGTTCATGGTCAGAGGAGATTCACCAGAGGCTTAACCCACAGTATTTGCCCTTCACCTTTATTTTATCTTTATAATGGAAACAACTTTAAAATGGGTTACATAGGAGTTCAGATGATATTATGTTTTAACCTAACTATGCCATAATTGACTTTACAATGCTCTCCGTCAATAACAGATAAAAACTCAGATCTTCTGCTGAGAAAGTTCTGACTTTCTTTTTTTTTTTTTTCAATCATTTTATTAGGGGCTCATACATCGTTTTTCACAATATATAAATAAGCATACTCGTCAATGTCCACTTCTCACATGTCCACTTCTATTATTGTTCTCCAATCATCCACCTTTTTCCCTTTAGCCCCTAGTATCGGCTTATCCATTCCTTCCCCTCTTCCCCTGGTCTCTCCTCCCCTCCAACCCTCAATAGTTTATACATTGTTATTGTTTTGTCATATCGTACACTGCCCGACCTCTCCCCCAACCCACTCCTTTGATGCCCATCCTTCAAATAAGAACTTGTGTATATATCCTTGCTGTT
>PVJH01014067.1:0-58305 GCA_004026705.1 Nesogale talazaci
ACTCCACCCCCCCCCGCCCCGGGAACTGTTCTCTTTTCTCTCAGGGTTCCCTGTATCCATTTGTTCCGCCGACTTCCTGAGCTTTGGTTTGGGGCAAAAGGTATCCTTTGGTGGCCTATGGAGCATGGTGCTGGAGAAGGTGTGACTGTGAACTTCCTTGGCTTGTCTGTCTTGGTGTTTGGTTACGGGCTGTGGCTCGTTGCAGGGGTGAAGGGCATAGGAGGGCCACGTCTCAGGGGTCCCAACAGTCTCTACCAGGCCAGTAAGTCTGGTCTTTTTTTACAATTTTGAGTTTTGTCCCCAATTTTCTCTGTGGTGCTACCAGGGGGTGTGGTTTGCTTGGCCAATTAGTCCCTGGGATGAATTATTCCCTTCTCTCTCTCTTAAAACTCATTTTGGGATGGGAGGGTGGGGGGGGGATGGGGGTGGGACAATCACTGCCTCTGGTGGTCATAGGCACTACCCAGCGCTGCTCCTGAGAGCTGCCACTGGATTTGAACCGCCAAGCCTGCTGGCCACAGTCCCACACTCAACCACTTACGTCATCAGAGTTCAGCCCTTAAAACTCATTTTTTATTGGGGGCGCATACTCCTTAAGTCTCTTCTCTCCTCCTGATAGCTGCATCTTAACCCAGCTGGCTACTCACTACCCTGGAAGCCCTCACTCCCTACTCTCCGTAGCATAAGGAGCAGTCGACTTGGGAACTATGTTGGGCTAATTGACAAGGTGTGGTCCTTCCTTCCCAATCGGCATGTCTGCAAGGTTCATCATGTTATGAGTGCACCAGAATCTCCTTTCTCTTTTGATTTTATTTTTTGTTTTTTTTTGGGCATCACTGCCTCTGGTGGTCATGGGCGCTACCCAGTGCTGTTCCTGAGAGCTGCTGCTGGATATGAACCACCAAGCCCGAGGGCCGGCCGCAGTCCCGCACTCAACCACTCACGCCAACTGGGCTCAGCCCTCCTTTCTCTTTTTTTTTCTTACCGCCCCCTCTCACCCTCTCCTTTCTCTTTTTTGCTGCCTATTATTCCTTGTTCCCCAAACCAAAAAAAAAAAAAAAAAAATTACCCTTTCGGGCTTCTTCCTCCAGCTCATCCCAGTCTTTTCCACTCTCCTCTTCACTGCCCAACGACTCCTTGGAATAGTCTGGAAAGCAATAAACAATGTATTAATTCTTACCCTAGAGCAGTGGTTCTCAACCTTCCTAATGCCGTGATCGTGATCCCTTAATACAGTTCCTCATGTGGTGTCCCCCCAACAATAAAGTTATTTTCGTTGCTACTTCATCGCTATCATTTTTCATGGGCGACCCCTGTGAAAGGGTCATTCGGCCCTCAAAGGGGTTGAGACCCACAGGTTGAGAATGCAAGACAGTATGAAATGAAACAAGAGGCTTCTCCAAAAGCAAAGTAGCTTCTAGAAAGGATGTATGAGAAAGCCACATTTTCTTAAAAAAATTAACCTGATTCTTCTGCTTCAGATGAATAATCTTCGTCACTATCTTCCTCTTCCTCTTCGTAGTCATCTTCTGAAGGGTTAAATGTCTCATCCTCAATTTCGGACTCGGAATCCCCTTCCTCAGCATCACTTCCCTAGGCCAATCAGAGAGCAGATTATGATTTACTTTTGTTTTTTGGTCGGTACGGGGAGGGAGAAAGATGTTAACATTTATTCTATTGATTAGATTAATCCAATTCACTTCCCATCAGCATTATTCAAATTTTACATGGAAGAAATCTGAGTGGCTACACTATCCGTTAAATCACCACTTTCCCCTCCCCCATAATCTTCCCAATCCATTTGTTTTGGATTCACTTCATCCTTCCTTATCCAGAGCAATAAACCTCAGGCACAGACTTTGGGAACAAAGCATTACGGAGACGTGGGAGGACCATTTTTCATGAAATGTTTCTTGCCAACCTGCCCTGAGGAATTTTTCTCCCAACGCTGAGAAATTCACTGAAGAAACATCACTGCCCTGGTGGGAGTAGGAGGCCCAGCCTTGCTCCTGGAGAGCTGCTGCTGGATTTGAACCACCAACCCTGTGGGTTGCAGGTTCCACACACTACCACTATGCTACCAGGGCTCAGCCCTGAAAAATTATTTTTATAACTTCAAGGAGGCCTTTTTAGTGAGTACCATGTTCAACCCTCCTATCCTTTGCCTCCAAGACTCACTGGGAAAAATCACAGCACACTCTCATGTCTGACGTGCTGCTTGCATGCTGTCTTCCCCTGTGCCCACTAGAGAGCAGCCAGACAGAGCAGAGAGCCCGCACTCACGCACCTCACCCTCAGGCTCCAGGAAAGACCAGCCACCTTGCTCGAAGAAGCCCTCAGGGTCATCAACGATGGTCTTCATGATTTTCGTCCAGTTGAGGGACTGCACCCCTTCTGTGTACTTCAGGTCACAGGAACTGAGAGAAGGGACAGCACAGAGTGAAAGCCCCGCACTGTCTTCTCTCGAGGCATCTCGCTGGATCGCTCCTGCTGACAGCGGGGGCAGGCATGCTCTGCCGTGCCACGGAGCACACCCGCACGGCTGGCGTTGGCTGTCCCAGACAGCCGTAGCATCCGCCTCACCGAAGCACACCTTCCCCTAACCAGCTGAGTGCCTGCTCTCCCTCTCCGTCCACGTCCACTGTTCGCTGTAAGCCCCATTTCCTAGCCCGCCCTCCCCTCCCCTCCTCAGGAAGCTTCCTTCCTCCTCATTAGTGAGCGCCTTCAACGCTGAACTGGGCTTCAGGAATCCCCCCGCTGTGATCACTCACTCCTACTGCAACTTAGAGAGAGGGGCACCTTGACCGGATCTAGAGTGCCCTCTTTGACCTTGCACTGTTTCACAATGTCTTATTGGGTGCGAGATATACTTTAAAGCAGGGAATGCATTTGCAGTGACTCTGCGACATGGCCTGGATTTAGAAGGCATGCAGATGACTTTCATGATCTTTCTGCTTCTCATTTTTGTTCAGAGCCAAATCAGTTACAGGGAGGAGGTGAGAAGAAAAGTCAGAAATAGTAAGGATAACCACCACAACATTTCCGTGTAGAACCGGCCTGAGAACACTGCCTAAAACCCAGAGTCACTACTGCATATGTGGAAACACCTGCTGCACGCTAAGATGATGCACAACAAAGACTAGGTTTGTTTTTCCACCTGGAACAACTACAAAAAAATGACAAAATGGCAAACAAGGGTTTTCAAACATTTGCTGAAAGTGTGCAAGAGAGTCGAGCAACAAACAATGTTTCCCTTTAGAGGCTGCCTCGGGTTTTGGATAGAGGTAGACAGGGAAGGGCGTGCAGGAGGGGACCAGCCACCACGTGGTGGTGGCCACTCGGAGGTGAGAGAGAGAGCTTGAGTGGCAGAGATAGCTCGAGTACTGGAGGCGAGGTCACCACTCGAGTTCTGGGGAGCTGCCAAAGGGCCCCTTCAAGCAGTCCACTGAGGGCTTGTCTCCCACACATGAAAGGAAACGAACCAAAGCTGGGCAAAGCAGCACTGGGAAACAGCAGGCCAGACAATGACACAGGACTGGACATAATCCCCGCCCCCTCCTGAGGCCGAGGGAAAGAGACCGGGCCTGCAGAGGCAGGGCCGAATCAGCCCTGAACCAAGACCGTTCCGAACCGGCACCGGTAAAACTTGACAGATTAAATGAGGCTACGTTCTAACTTAACTAGAGTCTACAATAAAACCTCAAAGTTAAGGAATATTACAAAATCCAGCACCCAGTAATGTATAGCGTCACCATGTCTGCCCGTCAGACATTGCCAGAAATTGCCAGGCTTGCAATGAAGCCAGAGAAAAACCAGGGAATAGAAATGGCTCCCCGACGACCTGGTGACTGGACAAACAAGCCGTGGCACGCGGGGATCTAAGAGAGCCTGCTGCTGGTGAGCGGGCCGTTCTGAGTCACACGACCCTGCCTGCCAGGGAGAGCAGCGCTCCTTCCGCGGTCGTCCAGACCCAGAGCTTTCCCCCACCCTGGGGAGGGGTGGGTGCGAGCTGCCTATCTTATGGTCAGCAACCAGTCACTCAACCGCTGTTCACCAAGGCTCCTGAGGGGAATACTGCTTAGTATTAGCACGGGACATGGGGACTGAGGCACACAATTTGGGTAACTTTCAAAAAGCATTACACTCAGCTAAGGGACAAGGTTACACAGGAGGGAAGCTGTAAAAAGTTCATGATGGGCTGAGCCCCGGTGGCGTAGTGGTTGTGCGCGGGACTGCGGCCCACTGGGACAGAGGTTCAATTCCAGCAGTGGGGCTGGGCCTCCTACTCCCACCACCAGAGAGCAGTGATACCCAAAAAACAAAACAAAACAAAAAAGTTCATGACAAAATGAAATGAAAAAAGGTAATGGAATTTCTCCTTGGACTCTTTCTTTTGAGGGGGGGGGCGCATCTCCTTGGACTTTTTTTCCTTTTTTTGGGGGGGGGGGGGGGGGAATTCATCTCCATGCCCTCTGGTGGGAGTAGGAGGCCCAGCCTCTCCTCCTGGAGAGCTGCTGCTGGATTTGAATCGTCAACACAGTGGGTTGCAGTCCCGCACACAACTACTATGCCACCGGGACTCAGCCCCTCTCTTGGACTTTTAAAATCGCCCAAATATGTATGATTTTAGAATAGGCAAAATGCACAGTCACGTAAACCAGGAGAGGAGAGGGTCCAGAGAGACGCCAGGAATGGCAGTGACTTTGAAAGGGCATAGAGGAACTGTCTGGAGTGATGAGAACATTCTGTCGTATATCTTGGTTACCGCAGTTCGACCTTTGATCCTCCTTCACTAACATGAATGCACCTCAAACAAAAAGCCTTAGGGAAACTGCACATTGAGGGTCTTCTCAGTGTCTCAGGATGAGACTTACAGCACTTCCCATTTCTGGGTAAAAGGGAACTACACCCAGGGCTACCCTAGGGGATGAAGTGTCTCGGTATATTGGGGTTCTGGGACACAGAGGCAAAATTCATCTCCATGAACTATGAACACACAGATGCCAAAGCAAAGCCTCAGAAATGCTGACAATCATGCTAAATGTTCTCAAATATTTTTATACATGTATTATGTAAAATCAGAAGATTAGATATTTAAATTTCATGATGAAGCACTGCTGGGTATCTAAGGTGACACAGGGATTCCAAAAGACTTTTGTGGGATCTACACAAGAAACAAGCCCCCAGTGATTTCCCTCTATGTGTCCCAGAGGGGTGGGAGGGAAGTGGCTACTGCAGAGTGCGTTGGAGGGATGATCGTATAAGAAGGATCGAAGGGGTACACCTGACTTGAGGGGCTATAACCTGGTCGGCTGACCCCTCCCAGAGGCACATTAGGCTTGATCTGGTTTCCAACCTTTTCTGTATTTTTTTTGTAGGTTCATATTTGGGTTTTCTCAGATGTGTTGCGTCATTGGGAGTCATCCTCTTAAATTTTTTATTATATAAAGTCTCAGGAAGTGAAACCCAGGATTGATGAATGTAAAGGGAAAGCGAGTAGACTAAGGGTTTTGGGGGACACAGTAGTGTTAGTACAACAGAACTGATGTCAACAATGTCAAGGAGTTCAAGAAAGAAAAAAATGTTTTGAAACTGATTGTGGCAGTAATCGTGATGTAATAGAACGATACTCCCAATAACATGGTCTTGGGGAAAAAAAGAAAAAAAAGGACAACCTCTGCATGTCTAACAGATCCTCAAATGTCTGTCCTGGTCTATAACTCAATCCACAGGCAAACTCACTTCAGGGACACCAGTAGATGTTATGTACAATACACCACATTATAAGAAGGCAACAGAGGGAAATTCTGTAACAGAAGGCTCAATGGGAGACTGAAGGCAGGGTTACGTACTTCAACCACTCCTTGATGGGGTCGAGAGAGGCGACGGGAATGGCATTGATCATGGTAACTTTCTTGCTGTAGTCCTTGTAGACTATTACCATATCGAAGTTCTTCAGGTGAAACTGGACCCTCTCAAAGTGGATCAGCTCTACTTCATCCAAGGTCACCACAAAAGGGGGCTGTCAGGGAGAACAGAATCGGTATCACAGAAACACTGCCCGAAAGCACACCAGCATTCTCAGGTACTTGGAGCAAACAAAGAGCTCTGGGTTATACATTGGCCAACGAACCACAAGGTCGGCAGTTCAAGCCCACAGGAGAAACCTGAGGCTTTCTGTCCCTTATTTACAGCCTCAGAAACTCACGGGGGCAATCTGATCTGTTCTTAGGCTTGCTATGAGTCAGAACTGAGTCTGGTTTTGGAGGAAACAAATCACTATGCAAGACAACGCAATTGTTCTCTCTTTTTTGTAAGGGCTGTAGCACATAGACTAGAAAGAACCTCCCCCGTAATTCTTCCCTCAGGGAAAAGAAACGCAAGGCATCTAATGTGAAGAAACTAGTACGAGAAAAACTTAACATTTTCAGGAATAATTTTTCAGTGAGTTTTAATTCTAAAAACAATAATGATCAAAAGTGAACATCAGAAAAGATAGTTGGGCTGAGCCCCGGTGGCGTAGTGGTTGTGCGCCGGACTGCGGCCCACTGGGACGGAGGTTCAATTCCAGCAGTGGGGCTGGGCCTCCTACTCCCACCACCCGAGAGCAGTGATGCCCGCCCCCCCCCCCCCAAAAAAAAAAAAAAAGAAGAAAAGATAGTTAAGATCTTTATTTTTCAAACACCTGTCCTTTTGGATCCACCCCCCACATTTAACAATTTTCTTATTAAGAGGAGTAAAGCAGCACTCACCCATTCTGTAGCATTTACCAGTGCACTGCTAGTAGGCTGAAGGAGGCAGGTGCTCCTGTAGGGAGCACCATTAAATCTGAAAGAGACAAGAAACTCGCGTCAGGTGGGGGGGTGGGGGCGGGGGAGAAGCACTCCTGACAAGACACAGAGAGTCCTCGCATTTCCCAGGTGCCAAGACACAGGCACTGGACCTTGAGAAGGCGCTCTTCAGCTCACCCTGACCAGCTGTCAAGAGGGAGTGAGGATCTCAGAAGAAAAAAGGCATCATTCTTACTAAAGGAACACAAAGAGAAGAACTCATTTTCCCAGAAGGCGGAGTAGTGAAACTTTAAGGCAAAAAGAATAGATACGTTACCCTAAGTCCCTAAAAGGCACTTCAAATTCCAGTTCCTCCTTAGTAAGAGCTTCAACTTTCTCAATGAAATTTTTAAAGGCTGTTTTCAGTTTGTGCCTCATTTCTCGTTCCATCTGTTAAAAGAAGTAAGTAAATAAATAGCCATCTCTTTATTGGTTAATACTAGCCGCCCCCCCCCCCCAAAAAAAAAAGGGTCGGAAGTGCTTATGTAATCTTTAATTCTTCTCAAGGTGCACTAATGTAGCCAACAATAATTTGCAATAGAATACATCCACATATCCTGCAGCACGGTGGCTGCATCAATGGCTGGAATGAACACTAGATGTGGGGCGGGGCAGGCCTGGCAGGGCTTTACGAAGGCACCCAATGCACCCTGGGCTGCCGGAGCAGTCGCTGGAGGGAGGAGCTGACAGCCTGTGTCTAGTCCCCACACTGTTGCTCTGCATGTTGTGTTCAGGACTTGCTTATAGAACGTAACAGTTCCCGAGCTCACACTTGGAGCTCATCAGACCCCATCCTCTGCAAAGGAACCGACTGGATTTCACTGGCCTGCTCGGCATAGAGGTCGTCTCGGTCATGCATGTGCTGGTGCTTCCCCAGGTCTGTGGTGATCTCTCCCACTTCCGTGTAGAACTGCACATCTGTGTGCCGCTTCTTCCCGAACATGATGGCATTCTGGGGACGGGGTGCAGCAAGAATAAGGTTGATGTCAGAGGGCTTAGGCTGCATGGCAATGGTGCATGGCTTATGAAACCAAACACCCAAGTACACAAATACCCACGTTGGAAATGGTGGGGATTCAGATTGGGGGTCTCGTGGCATACATGTAAACACAGTTTCATTCATCCACGATGTCATTACAGTGACCTTTGGGACTGTAGAATGTTAGGTTTTCTGGAGTCCCTTGATTTCTTCTAATGAACATGCTGGTAACAGTGTATCTAGAGCAAATATTTTCTATTTCAGAAATAAGTTCAGAGAAGAGCTTATCTGTTCCATAGCCAGTAGACAACATCAAAAGAACTTACAGCACCCCTTAGAGTGTGTACCTGATATAATGTACTCAACCCTCATAGTCTTATGTGATGGGTAACTTTTTCCATCACACTAGACAGGAAAACCACCACCAGCAACTAGGTTGGCGCCCCATGCCACAAGCCTCGTCAGCTGAGAGAGATACCTTGAGGTGAAAGTGCAGGACAATGATCATTTCTCCATCACAGGGCTGGAACAGAGCGTGTTTGATGTTATTGTACAGAATATCCACTTTGTCTCCTCGGACAGATGTGAAGCGAAATCCTGGGAAGGGAAAGGAAGCACGACATGCTGCGCAGCCGGGCTGGGTCTGGCAGGGGCGTGCCTTTCTCTGGCTGATCCCTGGGGCCAGAGGGCAAGGCAAGAGGCGAGCCTACCATTGACGTGCGCCTCCAGGGAGCCCTGCATCCTCTTCTGGGCGATATTGGGGCGAATGTAGAGATCTTTCAGCTTGGGGTTACTCCGGTTGAGATTGATCACCAGTGAGTCTTGTTTCACAATGCCCTGGGGAGAAACAGCAGTAACGAGACTCCCCCCAAATATCCCGACCTGTCCCCTAAACCCAGCCCACGGGGTCCTTGTGCACAAAGGGACTCTTTGCGGGTGCTCAGGCTCACCTCTTTCTCCTTCTCCTCAGCTTCCCGGGTCTTGTACCGCTTCTGTACTTCCTTTATGATCCGGAAGGCGTTCTGCAGGTTCAAGGCTGGCACTGTCTGTTCCCCAGGGGCCTTCATATTGGAAGCTCGGTATGTGCTACAAAGAGGTGACAGAGACACGGTGCTTTACCAGGCCAGGTGCCTGTTCCTGGGTTAAATTATTTGATCGGGGGCTGAGCCCCGGTGGCGTAGTGGTTGTGCGCAGGACTGCGGCCCACTGGGACAGAGGTTCAATTCCAGCAGTGGGGCTGGGCCTCCTACTCCCACCACCGAGAGCAGTGATGCTCCCTCCCCCCCGCAAAAAATTATTTGATCAGAGGTTGAGCCTAGGTGGCGTAGGGGTTGTGCACAGGACTGCGGCCCACTGGGACGGAGGTTCAATTCCAGCAGTGGGGTTGGGCCTCCTACTCCCACCACCGGAGAGCAGTGATGCCCCCCCCCCCAACAAAAAAAAATTATTTGATCGGGGCTCTTTATAGCTCTTATCACAACCCAGTGTCAAGCACATTTGTTGCCACCATTATTTTCTTTGGGGGCTTGTGCTGGCGTCGTGGTTGTGCGCGGGACTGACTGGGCCGGAGGTTCAATTCCAGCAGTGGGGCTGGGTCTCCTACTTCCACCACCGGAGAGCAGTGATGCCCCCCCCCCCCCCCCCCCAATAGAAAGCAAAAAACAAAATGAAAACAAAAGAAAAGCCAATAAATAGTTCCAGGTCTGTCTGTTGACCTTCTGTGTTTTCTGGGAGTCTGATGGGATGCCACACCCTGGCCCCAAAGTCTTATTTTTGGTATTCCTCAGGAACTTGTTGCTTTGCTGCCCCTGCTGCTACACTAAATGCCCTTCGTGTTTCGCCTGGTATGGTGGAGTCAGATCGGACACAGCTCCCGCACGGTGTCTCCGTGGTGCCCTGCAGTGCTATGGGCCAGTGAGGGACAGCGTGTCTCGTGGGGGAGCCGGCCCTGCGGTCCTCTCTGTGCACCGGCTGTCCTGAACAGAGAACACTGTCCTTGGGACTTGGTAGGCTAGGTTCTTTAGTTGTTTTTATCTAACTTTCATTATGAATCCAGTGAAGGTGCACGCAGTAGTAGACCAGGTTTCGATTCAACACTTCAACCCTATTTCGTTTCTTGCCACTGGTTGCGATCCTCACAATGCAACGTCACGTATCCCACGTTCTTCCTGTGTTCTCCTAAGCCTTCTGAACTTGGCCCTTCAGGTCTCAAATGGGTGACTAGCCTAAGGGGTGCGTATACCTCGCTCCAATAATTCACCGCTATTGAACGATCGTGACCCTGTATGTCACTATGGGTTTCTGAGACTGTGGATTCTACAGAACCAGAAAGCCTCACCTTCCTCCCTCTGAAGTGCAGGGCTCCTGGCTTTCCTGTGTTTTAGAACTACCCTAACAGTTTTCCAGAGAACTAGGCAACACCAACAGTGAGAAAAGGCCTAGAAGGCTTTAAAATAAGAACACACCCACAACCACCAGAGGGCAGTGATGCCAACAACAACAACAACAACAAGAAAAAAAACCAAAATAAGCTACACCCCAGCCCCCTTTTCTCTTACACGGAAACTGCTTTCACTGGTGACGTCAGTGAACCCTGGTTGAGTGTCAATCACGTTTGACATCATGGAATCCAACGGAGCAAATATGTGTAAAAGGTGAGCATTCTATGGCACAATGAGTACAATAAGCACAAAATATTTTCATGAGGTTTCTCCTTAGGTTATATCCCTTGCAAGGCCAGCAAGGTGAAACTAAAAGAAGTGCCAGTAGGGGACGCTGTGCCTCCTCAATCGCTGGGAGGGGCTACAGCACATAGCACAAAGTGCTTCTGGGGGCGCCACCCCAGCTGGGAAGGATTTAGGACTGATGGGTTTCCTGGGGACTCACATTTCCTTGACAAAAGTGGCTTCTGGATTAGGAAAAATGTTGCCTTCATTCCTGCCAAGAGCACTGCCTGGGCAATAGAAGTTGATTCGCAGGTAGGTATAGTCTCCTTCCACAGACATGCTTATGTTCTGTTCAGAGAAAGGAAACAAGAGAATAAAACAATGCTTCCCGAGGTCCAAGCAGGTTTAGTCAAACGGAAGGAAGTTAGGAGTGAATTGATCTTAATGTAAAACTGAATGCACACCTAACCAACTATACTTAACTCAGTCCCTACCCCACCCCCATCATTCAATTCTCAGATGTTTTTGTGCTGTGCATCCAGCTACCGTTAAAAGATGCTACAATGCAGTGTTGAGGAAAGGCAGCAAGTTGTGTTTCCAGGTAGAATGCTGGGCTTTTTAGGAAGTGAGAGCAGGAAGGGAAGAGTGGAGGGAAAAGCAGGAAGGTGAGGCACGATGAAGAACGAGGAAATCGTTAGGATAAGGCTGGATGCAATGAAGTTTGAGCACCTTGATCGTAGCAATGTGAAAAGGTGTCGCAATGCCAAACACGGGCATTATGACGGTTTCATATTTCTTGTCAATGTAGATCTTCATTTCTCGAATGTGTGGTTCCTTAGGCATCAGAGATGGGTTTTTATAGGAAACATTGGACTTGCGCGCCCTGGAGTGGGAAACAGGAGGGTGAGCGGCAGAGGACGAGGGCGCACCTGCGGGCCCCCGTCAGCCCAGGAGACCCCACTGCCGTGCACGCAGACTCACTTCTGGATCTGCTGCTCTCCTTTCTGCTCCGTCAGCCGCCTCTTTGCTTCCTCGTTGAGTTGAGCTGCCAATTCTTTCTGATGCGCTCTCCGCTTCTCCTCGGCGGTCATTTCATTCTAGTGAAGGGAAACCCAACTATCAGAACATGCACAGCACCTGACAGGCGCGAACGAGATCGACGTCACTTAAAAGCGAACTCACTCGTGTTCTCTCTGTAAGTAATGCTGCCCGAGAACCTCTTCCCAAAAGATCCTCGGCCTCATCTTTCTCCTCCTCCTCCTCTTCGTCATCTTCATTCTATGACAAAAAGTTATAATCACAAAGTCAAGTTTTAATTTTTTAGTCAACAGCATTTGATCCCTCCTCTGTGCCAAACTTCCTTCATCACTCATTTGTCTTCTCCTGGGACCCTCTCACCTTTAGAAAAATTCCCACATTCTTCACTTTCTTCTTCATAGAAGTGAGAACAGTGGCTGGGCCATCCTGGAATAAAGGGAGAAATCACTCAACTCTTAGAACCCCTGAAAGGAAGCACATTACGCTTTCGAACTGAAAAGTTAGCTGGGCAAGCCTCCTGGACACTGACATGTTGGAACATACATACACTAACTTTTAAATGTATTTTTAAATACTTTTTAAATACATTAAATATATGCTTTTTTGTGGGCATCACTGTCTCTGGTGGTCGTGGGCACCACCCAGTGCTGCTCCTGAGAGCCACTGCTGGACAGCCAAGCCCGTGGGCTGCAGTTCCGCACTCAACCACTTTCACCACCCAGGCTCAGCCCACATAAACTAATTTTTTTTTTTTTGAGGGGCATCACAGCTCTCCAGTAGTGGGAGTAGGAGGCCCAGCCCCACTGCTGGAACTGAACCTCCGTCCCTGTGGGCCACAGTTCCGCGCACAACCACTACGCCACCGGGGCTCAGCCCCCACATAAACTAATTTTTTTTTTTATTTTTATTTAGGCATCACTGCTCTCTGGTGGTGGGAGTAGGAGGCCCAGCCTTTGCTCCTGGGAGCCGGAATTGAACCTCCATCCCAGTGGGCCACAGTCCCGCGCACAACCACTACACCACCGGGGCTCAGCCCATAAACTAATTTTTATGGTGTCAATCTCTCACTTGGAAAAGGTGGGAGGCACCCTTGGGATAATGGTTAAAACTGCATGCTTGGTGTGAATCCCAGCTCATTCTCTGTCCCAAATTACATTTGGCAAGTTACTTAAACCTCTCTGTTCCTTAGTTTCTTAACCGGCAGAAGAGGGATAATAAAAATATGTACTTCTGGGCTGAGCCCCGGTGGCGTAGTGGTTGTGCGCAGGGCTGCGGCCCACTGGGATGGAGGTTCAATTCCAGCTCCACAGGAACAAAGGTTGGGCCTCCTACTCCCACCACCAGAGGGCAGTGATGCGCACCCCCCCCCCCCAAAATAAATGTACTTCAGAGGAAGAAGAGCAAAAAAACAAACATGGAAAGAGGACAAACCAGAGGGGAGGGAGCATTAGAAAAGATAGTGATTAAAAAAAAAAAAGAAAAGAAAAGATAGTGATGATGTATGTAAAACTCTTCCTAAAAACAATTTAACTATGGAAGTATATGATATGTGAATATTACAGCAAGAAAACTACTACTTCTACTACTACGAGAGAAACCAAACCCGACCAACAGTTACCATGGGTGAAGGAGAGTTGTTGCTTAGGGGGCATTGAGTTTATGTTAATGGTGGTAGAATAATTTGGAAAAAGACATCAATAATGGTTGAGACACATGAAGAGTATAGTCAATGGCACTGAATTATATATGTGAAAATTATTGGAAAATGTTTATTGTGTATATTCCTGCCACACACACAAAAGTTTACATGAATGACCATGAGTACAAGAAAGAAGAAACTTTTCTAGAGTTGATTCTGGTAATGACTGTGCCACTCTTCTAGATCTGACTCAATTATTGAGTTGCATGACATGACAATAAAACTGTTACACAGAAAAAATAAACAGGGCGGGCTGGGCCGGAAAAAAAAGAAAAAAAAAGAAACAGGGCAAGCCACTGAGAGATTTGTTAAGTTTCTAAATTTTATCTGATCTGTAAACGCCTACTTAATTCACAATGAAGATTAAAAATGAAGAGGATCTGTACCTCATCTGACTGTAAGAAGGAGTCAACGAGGCCACGCACCAAAGTGCTTATTAGCTTACAATACTAGAAGCACCAAGCCACTCATGACAGAATGCAGAGGAGGCAGTCAAAGGCAGAAAGTAGTTTACTGGCTAGAATGGAAGATTTGAGGAGAAATGGATAGTGATTGCTAATGAACATGAGATTCTTTCTGAAGAAAAGAAAAGGTCCTTAAAAGTGTAGGGCTGAGCCCCGGTGGCGTAGTGGTTGTGCGCGGGACTGCGGCCCACTGGGACGGAGGTTCAATTCCAGCAGTGGGGCTGGGCCTTCTACTCCCACCACCGGAGAGCAGTGATGCCCCCCCCCCCAAAAAAAAAAAAGTGTAGAAGTGAAGGCTGAGCCCTGGTAGCGTAGTGGTTGTGCACGGGACTGCAGTCCACTGGGTTGGAGGTTCAAATCCAGCAGCAAGACTTGGCCTCCTACTCCCACCACCAGAGGACAGTGATGCCAAAAAAAACCCCAAAAACCAAACAAACAAAAAGTGTAGAGGTGGGGCTGAGCCCCGGTGGCCTAGTGGTTGTGTGCGGGACTGCAGCCCACTGGGTTGGAGGTTCAATACCAGCTCCCAGGAGCAAAAGCTGGGCCTCCTACTCCCACCACCTGAGGGCAGTGATGCCTATAAATTAAAAAAAAAAAGTGTAGAGGTGATGCTACAAAACTATGAAACTATTAAAAACCAATAGAACTATAGTATTTGAATGGATGAACGGTATATGAGAAGTACATTTCACTAAAGCTGTTCCATTACTGCTCTCAGGATGAAGGTTCAAGTCCTCCCTGCACAAGGACTAACAACAATCTGCCGTGAGCTGCGTACATGGATCTCTACCACCTGAGCCAGCAAGTACTGATGGTGAGAAAACAGAGGGTCTAAAATGTGCCTCAATGGTTAGGTCATGAGCACGCAAATGCCTTAAAAGTTAATACATACCTCATCCACAAGCACTGTATCACCAATGAATAGGGCATAAGTTTTCTCCTCTGGTTTTTTCCCTTCCTTATTGGTCAAGTCTGAGAATCCCAAATTAATGCTGAAAACCATTCCTGAAACAGTAATACAGGGATCAATTTGGGGCTGTGTAAACACACACACAACCTTGCAAGTCACTGCCGCGGAGTGAAGGCAGCTGACTCACAGGGACCCTAGGGAGCCGGCCCCCCCGCCCCCCTGTGGGTTTCTGAGACTGACTCTTGCCGGGAGCAGAAAGCCTCATCTCGCTCCCACAGAGCAACTAGCAGTTTCAAACTGCCGACCTTGCAGATCACAGTCCACCAGGGCTCCTCACAGGATGGGTGAAATATAAGAGATTCTAATCAAAAAGGAGATGAATTAGTAAACAGAAAAAAATCCTATAGAAAGGCCTGCACTCACCTTTTTTTAATTTGTACTGATTTTTACTGTTGATTACGAGAGCGCCTTCACGGAATTCAATTCCCATTCCAAATCTGAAAAGGAATAAAGTGCAACTTCAGCAGTAGGCTATAAGGTCTTGTACATGGGTAAAGTACAATGTACTCTATGTAACTTTCCAGATGAGACCGGCAAAATACACTGGTGTGATCTATCTTAGCAACTAGCCTGATCTATCTTAGTAATTAGTCAAGAATTAGGATTCACGGACAATCTTTGGACTCTAATATGTTGTATATCCTATTTTGAAAAATAATTTCCAAATAAAATATTTTTGTGATATATATTAGACCCTCTTTATTTCAACTCACTTAAAACATTTAAATATTCAATTTCTACCATGAAATGAAATTAGGAGTTTTCTTATGAACGACTTAGCAGGCACTGTTAAAGAACACACGAGACAGTCATCATGGACTATGGAGAGGCAATCTTCAATGCTAGATGGTTAGGTAGACTGGTCGAGGATTTGATATTGAAAAACCCAACGCCCCAGGCTGGTTGTTGAGGATGGGACTGTACCGTCAGAGAGCAGGTGAGCAGAGTTGGGCTGCTCCGTGGCTTCCAGGATGGGACCTTGGCCAGACCCATTTGGGTTCACAGGAGTACATTTAACCATTAAATCTGGGCACCACCCAGAAACTAGTCAACATTATGTTCTCTTATTCATCAAAAAAAGGCAAGAAACTATGGACTCATCTAAGGAGACTGTCTATAGTTTAATTTCCCAAAACAGCCTTTGTTGTGTTAGCCATTATATTAGGTACTTCTTAGTCAAGAATGTCTGAGAAGTCCTAGGTTAGGCAGAGATGTTTTTAGCCGAGATGTTCTTGTATGTTTGCTTGCTTTTATTTTTTCCTGCGGAAATGTCCCAAGGGGGGAAATACTGCAAGTTTTTCTAATAATTAAAAATGGACGCCAGGTCACTTATGGACTCCCCACCCAGCTATTACATCATTTTCTGAAAACACTGTTTGGCACACAGGAAGTTTGATAGTGAGCATCACCTGTGGGCTAAATTACTCAACTGACATAAGACTGTCTCCTGAACACTGCCAGTCCTGACACACACTCAGAGGGACCATGCACGTCACCAGATCTTACCCCAGGTTTTTGGTAATTTTGTTTAGTAGCTCTGGCTTTTGCTTTTTAACCACATCCATGACAGCATTGTATACATCACATATCTTCACACCTAATAACAAGACACAAAGTTATTTCATTCTTTCTTTGGAGGGGGCAGAATTCGAGTTTTAAAATAAACGTCCCCCCCCCCCCCCCAACTAAAGCAGATTTTCAGTAGTCTGTGAATTATAGGATGTAAAGTTTTAGGAGTGGTAGGGCCCAGAATATGTGTGTCTGCGTAGATATAAAAATCCATCCATGTATTCTTATACTACTTGAGAATCCCTGAGTCAAGGGAATTGTGAAAAAGCTGGTCTTGAGAACTGGGCTAGATGGCATCAGTCAGACTTCCACTACGGCCATTAATGCTAATTGCTAGATGTTGAGGCTCTGCCTGGCTTTAGCTTTTCAAGATCTAGAATATGAATGGATACTACAAGTTGCATTTAGATAAGGTGACCTCAGAGAGGGCCATAATGATCGAGGACATGACTCCTAACTCCTCAAGGCTGACTAGGCAATATTCTGGGAGCTCTGGGCATCGAGGGTGGGCCCCAACAATGGTGTAGAGGTGGCACACTCACCATGCCGTAATTCTTTTAACAGCTCCTCTTGAAGCTGCAGCAAAAAGTTGTAATTCTCTTGGACTTCCGGAGATGGATCAACCATCAAGGTACGAACGAGGTTGGAGCAGTAAGATTTGAAGCGAATACCCATGGCACAAGTGATGGACCCAAAATGCATGTGATTCTTGTCACTAGGAAGAAAACACACTGTTACTACAACTAGAAGGTTTACTCCCACTGGCACATGAACGCCATAATGATTACTTCACCCTGCATCACATTGAAACTGCAGTGCGATAATGACCTGAAACCTTTTTTTGGGGGGCATCACTGCCCTCTGGTGGTGGGAGTAGGAGGCCCAGCCTTTGCTCCTCTGAGCTGGAATTGGATCTCCATCCCAGTGGGCTGCAGTCCCGCGAACAACCACTACGCCACTGGGGCTCAGCCACCTGAAACTTTTGGACAGTAATTAAATAAGGCATTACTTAGGTTCTGGAGTAAAAGTTGGACACCAAACTTCGGGGTAGAAATTCAGTGAAAAGTTGAAGACTGTAGTGTGAAGAGGCAAAAAACATAGTGAGTTCTACTCATTGTAGCTTAACAGTGAGCCGGGACAAGTCATGTGTCCATCACACTAAGAACTGTTAAAATTACATTTAAATCCCATCAAAGTGACGAGGAAAAACAGCCTGCTTTACAGTTGTTAACAATGTGAAGAAACTATGAGAAATCTAATTTCTGAACGGGTTTGGGATTTTTTTCCCCCCAGAATAGTAGTTTGCTTTTTTCTAGCATTCAAAGTGACTTGGGAAAATACACTCACATGCTAACAAAACTAAAATATATGTGAAAAAGTGATGTGTGGAAAAAATTAAAATGTCAAACATTATTCTCTATTTTCTCAATTTTTTTTTTTTTTTGGCATCACTGTCCTGAGGTGTTGGGAGTAGGAGGCCCAGCCTTTGCTCCATGGAGCTGGAATCGAACCTCCATCCCAGTAGGCCGCAGTCCCGCGTACAACCACTATGCCACCGGGGCTCAGCCCCTATTTTCTCAATTTTTTACAAGGACCATGTATTACCCTTCTACTAAGAGGAGGACTCAGTCAGTGAAAAGATGACAAACTCCAGTTGCAGTTTAGAGATGCTCATATTTACCTCACCACACTGAACTTGAGGTTGTAGTTGCCACCGCTCTGGATGATGGGAGGATAACACATTTCCACTGTCGAAGGGTCTGCCCCTGCTAAGTATTTCTTCTCCTCAATGGCCTTTTCCACAGATTCAGCCAGTTTGCTGTGCCTAACTTTCTGAAAGAGTACCCAGAAACAAAGTGACCCTTAGGGGAGGGTGGCTAAGAGAGCGTGGAGCTGTTGGACATGCTCATCGGTGGCAACATCCATTCTGACCTCAGTATACATTCAAGAAAGCCTGGCAACCTGGCTCGCGTGCCAGATGATGCTTTGGTATACATGCAACGCAGTACAGAGAACAGTAGTGGAATTTACGACTCACAGTGCACCGCTCTTTGAAGACCAAGTGCCCTGACACAAGCTATGTATTCACAATCGTCTTATATGCATGTGAACACTGGACAATAAGAAAAATCAAAGTAAAAATGTCTTTGAATTATAGTGTTGGTTGTGGGACGACGCGGTGTTGCCCACCGATGAGTTATAGTGTTGGCGAAGAATAATAAATATAACAATGACTGCCAGAAGAACAAACAAACCTGTCTCGGAAGAATTACAGTCCGAACGCTAGTTAGACGTGAGGATGGTGAGACTCTGTCTCAGATAGCCTGCACTGCTCTCAGAAGGGACCTGTCCTGGGAGAAGGCCATCGTGCTCAGTAAAGCAGAGGGTCCTCTCGAAGAGACAGACAGACCTAATGGCTGCCAGACGGGGCTCAAGCATCGCCGCGGTTGTGCGGAGGGGCAGGAGCAGGCCACGTCTGTTCTGTTCCGTGCTGGAGTGTTACCGACGGGAACTGCCTCGAGGCCATCCAACAGCAACAGTGGAGTTTATAAGGGTTCAAAAACTACTATAGGGGAAAAAAATTAAAAATAAAGAGTTCCCCAGGGGCAGCGTGGGGCAGGGATGAAGGGGAGCTGATAATCAAGGAGTTCAAGAAAGAAAATGTTGAAAAACCGTGGTAGCAATTGTATAGTATGGCTTGATGGGATTGACCTACAGGATATTATGATATCTGTAAGAATTTCCATTAAAATGATTTAAAAAAAAGTTCTCACGTCAAATACTGGGCAATCTCCATGGAGGCTTAGTCTTTTTGAAAGAACTCCAACAGTAACACACCACTGATGGAGGTTATCAACTTAACTTCAAAAAAGCAAACAAATGGAAAAAAGGACCCCCAAAATTACCTGGCATGGACCTCTCCCTTCCCAGTTACCTCGTCTGCATCCACGATCTCCATGACCCGCTCCTTGAAGAACTTGTTGAAGACCTCGGAGGTGATGCTGGCTGCCTTCTTCATGAGGCTGAGCTCTCCGTCTTCCTTCACCGCGATCGTGTAGCCCACCACGGCGCTGATGTCGACCTGCAAGCAGAGCAGCAAGAGTTCCAAGCACACAGCGCCGCCACGAGTGGACTGAAAAAATCCTTCTCTGCCCATTTGTACATGGCAATGTTTTTTTGGTTGTTCTAGAAACGATTCGTCACTAGTTGGTGGAATATTTTGAAGTGGGTGAATCGAAAGCATTGCTCCAAGAAGTCATATCATTCATACACAAGCATGTTTACTCCAAACAAAGTGTTTCCACAGTCAGGGGATGGCTGCAGACAAGTCTCAGTAAAATGCATGTCTTGCTTCACCTCCTAAGGGGATCGAGTGGGTCAGTTAAATTCAAGGCAGAAAGAGGTCATTCAGGTTTCTTTTAGGTTCTAAAAGGAAGTCATCTGGAACCATTTTCTTGAAAGACAAAGGCTGATCACAGAGACATACTGAGTAGTAGTTTTCAGAAAACAAAAAAACTACACCAGAAGGAGAGCGGTCAGGAAAGTGGAGTCCTTGCTCCCCTCACAACAGCACACCTGCTCATTCTGTGGAGGGCCGTCCTAAGGAGCCTTGTTGGGAACGTGACTCACCCGCTGTGCAGCCCTCATCTTGCCCATCAGACTCCTCTGTGTCCCCCAATTTCCAAGGGACATGGTGTGGCAGTCATGTGCTTATGTTAATTTTATGATTGAGATGTAGGGGTGGAGTCTAGCCTGTTAATCTGGAGATAGCCATTGAGCAGCCAATGAGGCCTCTATGTGGGCATGGCTTTCTCCTGAGACTTCTGGGAAATCTCGCGATATTTCCCTCGTGAAGATGAGAAGCTATCTTCCCCAGTCATTGGGAGCTAGTCTCAGAGACGATTAATCATAGACAAGACAAGCTGGCAGCGTTCGAGAAGCTGGAGGAGCCGGTGGAGAGACCACACAGCTTTGCCCTGATGGAGCCAGACCTCTGAAGCTGGGGCGGCCAGATGGAGACCTCTGCCAGCGATGAGTTGCTTCTGCTGTTGATGAACCCTGAGCCCTGGAGGCGAGGTGCCCTGCCAGCACCAGGGTTTTCGGAAGAAGATTTTATAGACTGATTTTGGGCACATGGGTTAATAGCGGACTTATAACTTTGGACTGGACCGGGCTGGGATGCTTTCTCCATGTCCCATTCCTTTTGTATATAAACCCTTTCCTTATATCGATATGCCTGTCCTTGGATTTGTTCCTCTAGTCTACCCGGACTAACACACATGGTTTGACTCTTGAGTATGTCCAAATTGGTCTTTTGATGTGGTGTATGTAAATCAAAAGAGCACAGGATTTTCTACAAAAGGCTACGGGAGATGAAAACACCGCCCTCGGAATGGTGCTTACTGACAGAAAGCACACTGAGAGGCATGAGCTTCACATGTTGAAATTTTTCGTCACAAAGTGTAGTTGATTTTCTAGCAGCACTTTTTGACTTCACCCATACTTTTTCTTGGATTCGGTGAATATGAAATTACACTTCCCTAGTTCTGTGTAGTTAAGTTAGGTAAAGGCCCCCTCTTGAGAGATTTTCTAAAGGCTAAAGAAAAGCAGAGACGCAGACAGGCACGGAGCGGGGGTGGTGGTGGTGTGTGTGCACGACAAGATTCCCCTCAGTTTCCCTGGACTTTCTCCTGAATGGTCTATTCCTGATTGAAAAGTATCAGTGGCTTATTGTTTAGCCAACGGGGATTTAAAAAATGCAAAAGCAAACAAACACGGTTTTCTCAAAACAAATTCCCTTCACTTTCTGCTCTGGAATATCGCCACACTTTTGTCTGCTGAACTCCCAGTTTGCTTGCCGTGCTCTTACTTTATCAAAGCCTTCCTTGTTGAGGCAGTCATTCCAGTTCTTCATGAAGTCGCCAGGGAACTTGTCTTTGCTGAACACTCCAATCTTCTTGCCATTCTTGCTTTCTTTAATGGCTTCAATCATTTTGTCAAAGTTGCTCTTATTACTTTCATTCTATCAGTACCAAAAGAAAGAAAAGGGGCTTGTGAATTAGTTTTACAATGAGACATCAAGGCCATCTGGTAACAGAGATAAGGGACAAGTCTAAACTATAGAAATAACAACTCCCCTAGCACCCACCTATTTCTCGAGAGCTGATTGCAGTACACCAAGTTATAAAAATGTATTTGGATCGTTTCGTATACTTAAGTGAAATGTCATAAAAGGTAACAAAACGTAGTCGCCCCTCCCCCACCCCCAGACCTTACCAGGTGTAAGAAATTAAAGTACTAGATGAAAAATATCCTGAGATGGGAGTTGTAGGGCCCCCCCAAAAAAATGATCAATTTTTTTTAAAAAGTGGGGGGAGGGAAAGGGGAGGGTTTTTTTTAAAAGGGGCTTGTATCAAGGGCTCAGGTGGAAAATATTGGGAAATATATGTGGAAATATGTGTGCAAATGTGCTTGATACAAATGATGTACTGAATGTTGTAGTAGCTGTAAGAGCCCCCAATAAAAAAATGGAAAAAAAAAAAAATATCCTGAGAGTCCTACTCCCACCACCGGAGAGCAGTGATGCCCTTCCCCCCACCCCCCACCCCCCAAAAAGAAAAGAAAAGAAAAGAAAAATATCCTGAGAGAAAATTCTTATGTATGCGACATGACCCAAAAAAGGCCAGTTAACAAAAACTAGAAACCAGGATTGAATGAAGGCTTATGAACCCACCTGTATTATGGAGAGGGAACAACTGTGCTTGCTAAGAGAAGAGAATTTGAAGCACTTACTGAAGAAGCTTAAAGAGTCTACAGCATTCAGTATGGATGCTTAGAAAACAAAAATTCCCACAACTGGGCCTATAGATAGCATCATGATTAATGATGGAAAAACTGAAGTTGTGAATTGACTTCAATCCATAATCAATACCAATTGTTAAGAAATCAAATGACATATCGGATTGGGCAAATATGCTGCAAAAGGATGAAGTCCTAAAGGGCAAAGATGTCATTGTGAGGACTGATGTGTGCCTGACCCCAGCCAGGCTCCTTCCAGTCACGTCATACACATGGACGTGAAAGCTGGACCCTACACGAGGCAGACTGCAGAAGAAGGGACCCATTTGACTATTGGTGCTAACCAAGAACCCTGAAAAAGGACCACACACTGCCCGAACACACAAGGACAGCAGAAAGCACCTGAGGAGAGGGGAAGGTGAGACTTGCGTGCCATGTTTTACACATGTTAGTGATGAGGGCTGGTCCTGGGAGAAGATGCTGGTCAAGGGTCGGAGAGATACAGGGAACCCTCAATGTGCTGGACTGACACAGGGGACTGCGGTTACAAGTACACACCTGGCGACGTGAGGACGGCACAACACTGGGCAGCCTTTCATTCTGCTCTACAGATGGTTGCTGCGAGTCAGAACAGCAACGTAAGAAAGGGGACATGGCCGAGTGTGTATTAAGGATACCTAAGTTTATATGCTCTAATTATGGCACTGATGGAAAAGAAACAAGTTGCCAGTGTCTTTGTGAGTGGACAGGAAGTGTTAGTGCTCACTATCACTCGAGTCCCAGGTGAACTTCAGACATTGTGGGCTCTGTCCCAGACCACCACAATACAGCGATGATCACAGCACAGCAGTCAGACACATGAGAGGCCGATGTCAAGGGCTCAAGAGGAAAAGGAGATATTTGGAGAATGACGACGGCAGCAGGCATGTGAAGGTGCTTGGCAGAGTGTAGAAAAGTGATGTATGAGCCCCCAATAAAATGATCAAAGAAATTATGTGGACACTACCCTATAGCTTAGTAAGTGTGCAACAGCATTATGAAAATGTTTGAAAGGTCACGAGTTACCCATTGCGACAAGACACACAAAACGAGCACATTCTGTTGGAAAAATAATGCCTATAGATGTGCTCAATGCAGGGCTGCCACCATTCTTCAAGCTGGTAAAAAGAGCATCTATAAAGCAAAACTCAATAGAATGAGGCGTGCAGGTAACGAACTCTCTTCTTTCTAACGGTGGCGATATGGGGGCATATTGAGATCACATTTAAAACCTTCTCTTGCACTTAAGACGCAGTTTTCCTAGTCCTGACCTTTTCTCGTATCAGCAGTGTGATGGCAGGTGCTCCGTTAGCATTCTCATTGCCCTTAGTGTTGGCAATCTGCTTCAGGAACTCTACTTTTTTCTTGCTAGCCATAAAGATGATTTTCTCATCACAGAAGACCATGATTGTATCAGTCAGCTCATAACCAAAGAGCCAGGTCTGTGGGAAAAAGACAATAGTATTAATAGGCAAAGAAAACCTTTCAGACTCACTTTGAAATGTGTTGGTAAATTGTGGTATCTGGTGCTGGCTTCCAGTGTCTGGATGTCTACTTAATGAGATTGGCCAGGAGCTGATATTTTATTGGAACTCAATGATGGGGATTATGGTAGAACACGCTACTTGATCTAATTTTATAGTTATGAGATAATCTGTAATAAAAAATAACACATCATCTGTATAGTTTCTATTGTCTGAACCATGTCAAAGATTAATAGAGTAGAACTACATAAAACAATGGCTAGAGTAACATTTTAAGAGAACTGTGCGTTCCATTCATGATTACTAGTTGCCTACCAATTAACCTCTCTCAATACAGACTTGCGATTTTTATTTTTTGGGCATCACTGCCCTCTGATGGAAGTAGGAAGCCCAGCCTTGCTGGATTTGAACCGCTAACCCAGTGGGCCACAGTCCTGCACACAACCACTGCGCCACTGGGGCTCAGCCCCAGACTTGCAATTTTTAGCTGGCATATTAGACAGCAAAAAGACTATTTCCTATTTTTTCCTCTAAACTAAATTTTGATAATAAGATCCAAGTGGGAAATGTGGAGCCTCAGTCTCCCTAAAAGGAGGTCTTCTGTTTTCATCCCTTCTCGACCTTTGACCTTGAAATGCAGATAGGAAAGCAAGAACTGCAGCAGCCGTCTCGCACTCACACAAGAGTAACAGTCTATGAGGGCAGAGTAGACTTGAACGTGGCCCGAATCCCTGAATATACAAAAGGAAACGAAATAATTTTGCCTAAGCAGCCGTTGTGTAGAGCTTCCGGACACGTGCTGCTAAATGTTCTCATCAGGATGCTCTGCCTTCCTGTCCCCTTAGTTTCAGACCTGCACTGTCCATTTACAACTTACACGACGACAGCCATCTTCCAGGGATGCTCTTCACCCAACGTGGCAGTGGGAGAGCTAAACGGAACGTTTTCGTGAGACGAGAGAGGCTCCTTTATCAGCCAATACAAAAGGTGTTCGATGACTCCGAGAGTTAAACACTGCTGAGAACTTACCTGTAAGGCTGTTGATTTAGCATAAACAATCTCTTCATCGACACCCACTGATACAACAATGGCATCCACACTGGCATACTCATCTTCTCCTTTCTGAAACGTAAGAAAAAGTTAATCTGGTGACTTCCCTTTTCCCAGCAGCAAAATAGGAATACTACATACTAATGAAAGGGCTAAATTAGAAATGAAGACAGCTTGGCCGCCTCGTAGCTACTTTTGTCCCAGGCAGCCTATCATTTCGTTTTGTGTGGAGTTGCTGTGATAACTAACAATCCCAACAAGTGCAGATCATAGTCTATAACACAGCATGGTCACAGGAGCGATCACTCACTGTATTCACAGATTGCAAGAGTCTCTCTGGTGCTACAATGGGTGTGCATGAGGATGTGAACTGCAAACTCGGCAGTTCAAAACCACCAGGTACATCTTTTTTGATGGCTTCGCCAAGTCTCACGTCCTTTTCCACAGACTGGTCTCCTCTCATAATGTGCACGGCTCTTGAGACAACGGCTGGCTGTCTATCTTCCAAGACTAAATATGATTTATGTCTTGATGACGTCCACGGTGTCAGAATAATCACAATTATTCTTAAACAACTATACCAGTTAACAAGTGTGAGTTCTGTGTTTTGGAAACAACAAAATGTTATTCATACTTTTGGCTTTCTGAGAAACAGCATCATTACTTCTAAATTCTTCAGTAGCCATCAATAACCAGCATTGTAAAGTCAACTTGAAAGACATAAAGGATGCATTTTAATGAAATGTCTGGGGGGTGGTAAGCACAATCAATAATCCCATAGAAGTAGAACTTTTAAGATTCTAGAAAGGGGCTTAAAGATAGGTGGGTGGTTCTTTTCTACAAGTATCTTTCTGGAACTTATATTTGCACTGTTGATTCGCATAGCAGATTTCCTTTCAGGAGCAGATAAAAAGGTGTACGCATACACAATGCCTGAGTGACCACAGGTCCAGGAATGGTGGGTTGGAATGTCAGATATCCATCAACATACAGGCTCTTTCAGGTATTTTCCACTTGGACTCCTTTTGAACATGCAGAATTCGTGCTGATGAATGGCAGGGTTCCACATTCACCCTCTTCAAGGCCAGATCACGTGAACATAGCACTTCCACATTTACGAAGCCTATTTCCGGACCTTGCCCCCTTCCCTCTCGTTCTCCAGAGCTCCTTTTAAAAACAACTTTGAGACTTTGCTCAGACATTATACGAAGTGCATAATCCAATAGTTCTTAGCGTAGAATTGCTCATGCTCACTCCAATAGTGTTTCATAACATTTCCCTCACCCCCAAAAGAAACCCGGGGGCCATTTGCTGTCATCTCTCCTCTTTCTTTACTTGCCCAAGGCCCTAGAAACCACAGATTGCTATCAATTTGACAATCCTTGACATATATGCAATCACATAGCACATGGCCTTGTGTGCTTTTAATTACGTTTTGAAGGTTCACCCACGTTATATAGTATATATTACTACTCCTTTGCTTTTTACTGTTGAATGATTTCATTATAGAGATAACACCATATTCATCTGTTCACCAACTGATTGACATTAGGGATAGGTTTTAGTCGAATTGCTGGGGGAGAGAGTACCCATGCTTAACCTTTTGAGGAACTGACCAGAGTATACTATTTTACATCCCCAACAGCGGTGAATGAGGAGAACAATTTTCCCACGCCTTTGCTAGCAGTTGTCATTATCTATCTTTTTGATTACAGACATTCTGGTTCAGTGGTAGAAATCTCATGTCTATCACATGGGAAACACAAGCTTAATTCCAGCAATGAGTCATGACTAGCTACCACCTTCAGTGATGCTGAATGTCACAACTGTCTGATCTCTAACCAAACACATGTATGACAGTCGCAGGCGGCTCCTGCATTATTTCATTACAGTGTGCCAGGGGTCCTTGTGCAGTGGCAGCTAACAATAATGTTGGCTCTCTTACTGTAGTTTTCATTTGTAATTTTTTGATCATTCACAAAGTTGGGCATCTTTTCAAGTACTTACTGATCATCTTCATACCTTTTTTGGGGGAGGTCTGTATAGTCATATCCTTCGCCCCACGTTTAATTGGAAACTATCTTTTTTTTGACATCCTGGTGGGAGTAGGAGACAATTGGAAACTACCTTATTGAGTTGTAAAAATATTTTTATTTACTAGATATGCTTCAGACTCAAGACCCTTATCAGATACACTTTGCAGATAATTTCTCCCATTCAGTGAAAAGCCCTCTTTTCCCCTTCTTGATGGCTGGTGTCCTGTGAACTGAGTGTTTTCCATCCTGACCCATCATGCTGTGCTTTTAGGGGCACGTCTGAGGAAGCTTCCTCCAGCCAAGGCCAAAGATTTAGTCTACAAAATTTTCATACTTTTAGTTATTACATTTAGATCATCATGAGTATATTTTCTGGTCTGGTGCCACAGAGGCACAGGATTCACCTTCATTCTTTGGCATGTGAATGTAAGTTGTTCCTGCACGAATGGTTGAAAGGACTCCCACCACCCACTCCTCAAAATGTCTTAGCATCCTTATTGAATATCAAGTGGTCATAAATTTGAGGGCTGACTACTGGACTCTAATTCCACTGACCTATATAAGCCTATCCTTATGCTAGCATCACAGTTTTGATTACTCTAGATTAGTAAGAAATTTGGAAAACAGAAGTGTGAGTTTTCCAACTGGCTACTCTGCTTAAAAAAAATGTGGTTGAGAATACCAAGAACACACACCAGTGCAACAATTTCTACATGCAAATTCAGTGACATTAACAGCATTCTCTAGGCTATACAAAACCCTCCCCTCCTCCCCCCATTGTCCTTTCCCTATTAACACAAAAGCACTGTCCCCTTTCCTTTCTAATGCTTCAAGTGGCAGTTAGGACCAAGACAGCTTTTTCTTAGGCGAGCACTGCTAGTCCAAGCAGACATCCCTAATGAGGGAAGCCAACCCACTGTTTGTTTTCAAGAAGACTTCAGGGCTATTTTTTGGTTTAAGGTTTAAAGATGATCTCAGAGCAATAGTTTCAGGGGTCCATCTAGCTCCCATGGGCCCAGAAATTCTGACTCCCTCGAGAATTTGAAACTTTTTTCTATATCCCTTCCATTTTGACCAAGATCCCTTTATACACTCTTTAACCACAATTTTCAGTCATGCGATCCTGGCACCAATCAGCTCTGTCCCCTGGCATAGGAGTCCCATCGGCTGCTCCTTAAGATCCTAACACTGATAATTCTATATATAAAGTCCAATTTCTGGCTTCTTCTATTAAGTCAAGTTAACACACAAAATATCCTCCCACATTAAAAAAAAATCCTGGTTGGTAGCAGGAACGTAACTACTGTTCCACTGAAGGGAGGACGGCAACCAAGGCCTCCGTTTCTTTCCTGCAACAACACTTGTACCACAGGAAGGTTCGTAAGCAGAAATCTTAGGCACCACCCATCAGTTTGCAGTGAGAAAAAACGAATTCCTTTAGCTGGTCAACAGACTTAGCCTCAGTCCTCATGGTCCACACAAAGGCAGTAACAGTTAAAGATGCTAGTGCTTTGGCACACAGCAAGGCGGGGAGACCCAGTGTACTTCCCCATCACACTCCGACAGAAAAGAAAACAAATGAAGAGCATGCTCAACACTGCTACAATGACTTAATACTTTGAAATCTTAGCTCTTCAATACAGAATTTTATTTTTTTGTTTTTGGGGCATCACTGGCCTCTGGTGGTGGGAATAGGAGGCCCAGCCTTTGTTCCTGTGGAGCTGGAATTGAACCTCCATCCCAGTGGGCCGCACAACCACTACGCCACCAGGGCTCAGCCTAACACAGAATTTTAAAATACTTTGTGCACAACCATGGTACGTACAGAGCATGTCTGCTACACCTAGCAGTAGCGTGTTCACCGAGGAGAAGCATTTGCCGAAGGCTAGCAATGGAGCAGAAGCTGAGCTCGTCACAGCTAAGACTTGGGTATCTGGAAGACTCTCCTAAAATTAAATGAACCTGCCTCTCACGCTAAGAAAAACTCAGGCTTGTTGCCAATGATAAAATTTTGTTCTCTAGTACACATTTTAAAAACCTTGCTCAGCTGAGCCCTGGTGGCGCAGTGGTTGTGTGTGGGGCTGCGGCCCACAGGATTCACGGTTCAAATCCAGCAGCAGCTTTCCAAGAGCAAGGCTGGGTTTCCTACTCCCACCAGGGCGGTGATGCAAGAAAACAAAAGACAAAAACACCTCTAGTGGTTACAAGTTGGGCTGTGATTCAAAACGACAAGCCACAGGATAAAGGAAGACAAGGCTTTTGACACCTGTCGACAGTCCTGGGACTCCCAGGGGCAGTTCCCTGTCCTTCGGGGTCTCTTCATCAGTAAAACCTCACCGGCAGTGAGATCACTTGTGAACCTGACACAGTGGATACTTATTTAGGATTTCCTGACGAGATTAGTGGTGACGTTAATGTATATTTGGTTTTTTGATGGTGGGAAATGTATAACCATAATGAACTGTGTAAATATATGGAAGGTATGAGACACTCGGGGAAGACTGGGAAAACTCAATTTTTCAAACATGAAATTCATGAAGCAACAAAGTGGGAGAAAGATCACAAGTATATGAGAAACCAATAAATAGATCTTAATGTAGCTCAGTTATAGAAAGCTCACTGTTGTGGTTTCACTGTATACCTCTCAAGTACTACTTTTTAGTGTAGTTAAAAAAAACTCCACAGTTATCTAGAAAAGTTATTAAAATATTCTCCACCGGGCTGAGCCCCGGTGGCGTAGTGGTTGTGCGCGGGACTGCAGCCCACTGGGATGGAGGTTCAATTCCAGCAGTGAGGCTGGGCCTCCTACTCCCACCACCGAGAGCAGTGATGCCCCTCTCCCCCAAAAAATTTCTCCACCTTCCTCAATTGAATAGCTCGTAAGCTTTTGCAGCCACTGAATCAAGACTGATTCATAGTGACCCCCTGTGGGTTTCCAAGACTGGAATTGTTTATAGGAGTGGAAACTAGCCCTTATCCTGGTGGTTTCAAACTGCCGAACCTGTGGATCACAACCCAACACATAACCACTACACCGCTAGGACTCGTCTAGAGACCACAATTTCTATGTACGTCTGAAGTCAGCCACATCAGTGAATATGCTTTTATGTCCCGAGTCACTTAAGAATGTTCAAGAACCCTGATCCAAAGTTTGAGGGCCACTGTGCTGACTCCTAAGAAACATTACATTCACTTTACCATCATTCTCCCCCATCTAATTGTTTGGTTGTTGTTGTTGTTTTTTCGGGGGGGGAGGGGCGGGGAGTCATCACTGCCCTCTGGTGGAAGTGGGAGGCCCAGTCTTGCTCCTGGAAAGCTGCTGCTGGATTTGAACCGCCAGCCCTGTGGGCTGCAGTCCTGCACACAACCACTATGCCACTGGGCCTCAGCCCCCCAATTGTTTTGCTAAACATTGCTATTCCAGTTTGTCGGTAAGCATGGTATTTCGTGGCAGTTATACAGTTAAAACCACAGCAATCTCCCCAAATTAGCAATAAGCACTTCCCTATATATTTAATGCTATTTTGTGTTCTGGTCCCAAATATAAGAAGGGTCATGAAAAATTCCAATGTTGCATAATTCCATGTCTTCACAAAAATGCAAAACCTTTTTTATAATTTTTATTCTTAAACATGTGTGTCTGTTAAAAAAACTCACTAAATTAATAAAGTCCCATTTAGTGCTTGTTGGTACTTGAAACTTGGTCAAAAGTAAATAAATAAAAAATAACAATGTGGGGCTGAGCCCCGGTGGCGCAGTGGTTGTGCGCGGGACTGCGGCCCACTGGGACGGAGGTTCAGTTCCAGCAGTGGGGCTGGGCCTCCTACTCCCACCACTGGAGAGCAGTGATGCCCCCCCCCCCCAAAAAAAAAAAAAGAAAGAAAGAAAAAGAAAAAGAATTGTACAAGCTCCCAATAATATGATTTTTTAAAAAGAAGTGCCGATGAATCCTAATTTCTCTTGGAAACCAATTACTCTGACCATTTCATAGAACACTCCAGATTTTTTCTTTCATTATAAAATTAGATTTCTCTAACCACAGAATAAACATATTATTAGGAATTTTAGCCATCAGAAGGCAATGAATTTAAGTAGCATTTTCTGAAAAGGATTATAGTAAAATTATAGTACAATTCTGACAGCAAAATCTGAGTTGCTAATTTATATTTACACACTTTATATGAGAACCAAAAAGAACTTGAGTTTGTATAAATTTTCTTCCTCTTAAATAACTTGCTTAATATGTTGAATTAACAAATATTAAAATACAGTTGCATATAGTACTGAAATGTTTCCAGATTAAATTTTATCTAGAATTTGCTTTAAAATAACCCGTTTTGGAGCTGAGCCCCGGTGGCGTAGTGGTTGTGCGCGGGACTGCGGCCCACTGGGACGGAGGTTCAATTCCAGCAGTGGGGCTGGGCCTCCTACTCCCACCACCGGAGAGCAGTGATGCCCCCCCCCCCCAAAAAAAAAATAACCCGTTTTGGAGAGGAAGGAGTTGGTTTAAAAAGAGAGTCAGCAGGGCCGGCATCACTTGGCCCAGGAGCAGTTCTACAGGACTTGCTCAGGGCCAGCCTGAGACTGACCTCAGTGCTACTGACACTGCCCCCACCCCCTCTGATCTCCTCTGCTTGGGCATATCTGCCAGGACGCAGAGGAGAGCCTGTCTCATTATGTTCCCTCTTCCTGTTGAGCCATCATGCAGCAGTGACTGCTGGTTTGGCCAGACCCTCAATAAGCACCACTTTGTGGTACCAGTTAAATCTCTATAATCTGCTTGGTTTGACTAGTCTTGCTGCAGCCACTTTGTGTCACATGGTTGATTTGTAATCCTCTGCTTCATTTCTTTTTTTTTTTAGGCATCACTGCCCTCTGGTGGGAGTGGGAGGTCCAGCCTTGCTGCTGCTGGATTTGAACCGCCAAGCCAGTCGGCCGCAGTCCCGCACTCAACCACTACGCTACCGGGGCTCAGCTGATTTGTAATCCTTATAGGGTCCTAAAGAAGAAAACAATTTCTTCAGAAAGTTTCAGAATTTAATTTAAAAGGAGACTGACACACACTTGGCAAAGTTTTTCGGGTAAGATATTTAGTATTGAGACTTCTTAAAATTCACCAGAAATTTCTCTGACCGAGTGAGCAAGCTGGAAAATCAAGACAAATTACTGTCTCACGCAGTTAGTGACAATGTCTAGTGCTAGTGGTTAAGGACTCAAACTCTGGAGTGAGAGTGTGTGAGTTTGAATTTTTAGCTTGACTGCTTATTTCACCCTAATCTGCACGCTCTGTGCCGCAGTGCACTGACAGAACTGCCAGAAATCCAATCTCTCTTCACATGGATGATGGCTGAAAGCAGAGAATACCAGAAAGATGTCTGCCAGAATCTTACTGATGATGGATGATCCGTGGAGCCTACCAAACTGCGGGTAGTGTTGCAAAGAATAAAAATGTGCTCATGTGGAACCTGTACACAGACCAAAAGGCAGTCATTTGAACAGAACAAGGGAAAGGTGCATGGTTTAAAATCAGGAAAGGTGTGTGCCAAGGTTGTATCCTTTCACCACACTTATTAGCTCTATGTGCTAAGCAAGTGAGCTGAGAAGCCGACTCCATGAGGAACGCAGCACCAAGATTAGAGGAAGGTTCACCAACAGCCTGGAACCTGAAGGAGGCACAGCCTTGTTGAAAGCAAAGAGGACTTTGAAGCACTTACCAATGAAGATAAAAAACTACAGGCTTATCCCACTCAGGGGGGAAGAATAAATGTAGGGAAATGGGTACAGTGGATGATGTAAGATATGGAAAAAAAGTATTTATAATATAAGAATAAGGGTTCCTAGGGGGCAGAGTGGGAGAGGGAGGGGATAGAGGGGAGCTGATATCAAAGAGTTCAAGAAGAAAAAAAAAAGATGGTTGCAGTGATTATACAATTATGCTTGATCTGAATGAATTATGTATTGTTATATTATCACCCAATAAGTTTTGTGTTGGCTGTTTTTTTACAAGAACACAGATTTAAAAAAACAAAAAACAAAAAACTTTGCTGATACTAAAGTAGAAAGGAGATGTTTTCAAAAAGATGATGGCAACACATATATAAATGTCCTTGACACAATGTATGTATGTATATATGTATGTATGTATGTATGTATTGTGCTAAGAGCTGTAAGAGCACCTAATAAAATGATAAAAACAACAACTTTGGGTGAGCGAGGAACTGCGGCCCGCGGGCTTGGCGGTTCAAATCCAGCGGCGGCGCTCAGGAGCAGCACTGGGTGGTGCCCATGACCACTAAAGGCAGTGATGCCCCCAAAAACAAACAAACAAACAAACAATCAAACAAAGAAACAACTTTATAGCCCCTTTTGATGATAAAATCCAAAGTTTTGGTATACTATTTTTATTAGCTTCTATTTTTCATCCCATGATTTTGTAACATATCAACCTCTATCAAAAATGGGGATTTTTGAATATTCTTAGTTTTGCATATTTTGTTCCAACATGAGATCATAAAATAATTTTGTTAGAGATATTTAAATAGTAAAAGAAATGTTTTTTGAAGAATACGAAAAAACCCCAAACCACAACCTTTCCTATGGATTACACTACTATGTAAAGAAAACAAAAGTCCCCACAATGGGCTCCACAAGCAACACCAGAGAAGTCAAGGGTTTCATGTGACTTGGATCCCTAATGAACACGCAGAAGGAGTGATCGGGAAATCAAATGGCACATGAAATTGAGCAAACCTGCAGCTGTAACATACCCTCTACGTTACTAGGACGACAGATGCCACTCCGCAATCGGCGCGCAGTCACGTGGGCACAGCCCAGCGAGAACGCTGCTCAGGGGCGAGGGTGCTTTCACACACTTCGGACCTCCTCAGGGCAGGTGAGTCGGCTGAGTAGGCGGCCACAAGAGGAGGAGGAGCTCCCCAGTGAGATGGAGCCACACGGCCCTTCCAGCCACGGACTTGACCTCAACAAGGGCAGGGAGTGGGCACAGGACCAGGCAGTGTCTCTTTCCCTCTCGGCACGGCGCGCAGAGCCCCTGGGAGTCAGGGCTGACTGCAAGGGACTAACGGTGGCTCTTGACTCCTCTCAACCTCATTGCTCAATGGGATGAGAATTTCAAAAAACTCCAAACTCATCGCCACAAGTCAGTTCCAATCCATCACAACCACACTGGACAGAACAGAGTTCAAAACTGCCCATGTGGGCTTCTCGACTCCCAATCTTGTTTGTTTTTGTTTTTTTGCAGCATCACTGCCCTCTGGTGGTGGGAGTGGGAGGCTCAGCCTTGCTGCTGGATTTGAACCTCCAACCCAGTGCGCGGCAGTCCCAAGCACAACCACTACGCCACCGGGGCTCAGCCCTTGACTACCAATCTTTATGGGGGGGGGGGAAAGGCATATCTGGTCACTTCGAACCGCCGACCTTGCAATTAGCTGCCCAATGCATAACCCACTGTGCCACCAGGGCTCACGAGAATTCAACAACACAACCAACACAACACCCCACGCTCGCTGCCATTGGTTGCTTCCAACTCACAGTGACTCTGTAGGAAAGGGTAGAAGACCTTATCTTTACTCTCTCACAGTGGCCAGTGGTTTTGAACGGCTGACCTCCCGGTGAGCTAATGGGTCTGAAGTGTAGAACAGTGCATTGTAACTGTTCAGTAGCAGTTAAGTGTTTGCCATGAGTATTATTACTTTTCTTTGTGGTTGGGTATGGGTTTGTGTAGCAAATTATTTTTCTATTCAGCAATTTACGTTCTGGGCTGTGGCATGCGATGCAATTTCTTCAATCTAATGGAACGCCTGCCATTTTCTCCTTGGGCTACCTGATTCCCACTCACCTGACTTGTCCATCGCTGCCTTCTCGCCTTTGTTACTGGGTAGAGGCTCTTTTGGTCTCTAATCTTGCTTGTTCTGAGAAGCACTTTCCTTAGGGGCACTGCTCTTTATAGGCCTTTCTATTGGTCAGCTGGCAGGTGTATCTTTATTATTAATGACTGAAATGTCAACGTTGTTAAAAAACTTACTGAAACCATACCCCAATTATTACTTCTGTTAAATACGAGCTGCTGACTGCAGAATCAGAGCAGAATGTGTGCAGGACAATATCCACACAGATGATTCTAGAAGTTGAATCGGCTGTGGCTTTAAGCACTCAGGCACAAAGCAATAATGTCATAGACTTTTCACTAGTCTTTCAAATCTCTTACTATGTCAATATATGTTTGGTGCTGGTCCTTAGTATCTGCTACAATTTAATACACAGTTGAGCTTATGTTACCTTTTCTCCCTGCGACTTTTTAATTTTGGCAAGTGATGAAGATGTTAACTATCTTCTCTGAATGTATAAGTTTAGAACCCAACAGTGCTTAGGAAGATTGAAGAGGATGGCGAATATTTAGCAGAGTGAGAGCAGCTAAATCTGAAATGCTGACCAAGCCCTCTCCCTAAAATGATACTGATGAGAACTGTGCAGTTTATGTAAAACCCCGAGGGGCTTAGAACTCAAGAGACACCACTTACTGGGAAAGGGAGTGGAGTATGTATATTTGTAGATGAGTTTAGGACTACAAAGGGAAGAATTGGGCGTGGTCAGCAAAGCCTAGATGTAGATCTCAGAGACAATGTCTAATCCTGTGGTAAAAGGGCTTGTTCTTCCTCCCCTGGAGAAATGGACTCAGATTAGAGCCTTAACAGATGGCAAGGGTGGCATTTTGAGGAATCAAAGTCTGCATTCTGAATGACATCAATTGGGAAAAAATATCCCCCAAACAAAAATTAGAGGATTCTGAGAACATCTTAGCTGCCTGACTTCAGAGAACACACTTATTTTTGTTTGTTTGCTCTGTTACATATTGGAGACTCCTAAGGAATCAGACATCAGAGAACATAAAATCATATTGGGTGCACACCTTTGGATGGGATCACTGAAGATAAATGTATGTATAAGCAAATGTGGGGAAGAAAGCTGATGATGCCCAGCTATCAAAAGACCCAGCATCTGGGGTCTTAAAGGCTTAAAGGTAAACAAGCAGTCATCTAGCTCAGAAGAAACAAAACCTACATGGAAGAAGTACACCAGCCTGTATGACCATGAGGTGTCAAAGGGACCAGGTATCAGGCATCAAAGATCTAAAAATTATATCATTATAAATGGGGGGGGGGGGGCGCCCTGAGCCCTGGTGGCATAAGTGGTTGAGTGCGGAACTGCAGCCCATGGGTTTAGTGGTTCAAATCCAGTGGTGGCTTTCAGGAGCAGGACTGGGTAGCGTCCACGACCACCAGAGGCAGTGATGCCCACAAAAACAACAACAAAAAAAATAAATAAATGAGGGGGAGTACAGATTGAGGACCCAAATCCCGTAAGTAGCACTCCCTTATAGAAGAGTGGTGGAGAGGAGGTGAGCCAGTCAAGGTATAGTGTAGCAGCAATGAAATATGCAACTTTCCTCTACTTCTTCAATGCTTCCTTCCCTCACTATGATAATTCCAATTCTATCTTACAGATACGGCTAGACCAGAGGATGTACACTGGTAGATAGGAACTAGAAACATGGGGGATTCAGGACAGATGAACCCTTTAGGACCAGTAGTGAGAGTGGCGATACTGGGAGGGTAGAAGGAAGATGGAGTAGAAAGGGGGAACTGATTTTAAGAATCAACATATAACCTCTTCCCTGGGGTATGGACAACAGGGAAAAGTGGGTGAAGGGAGACATCAGACAGCGTATGATATGACAAAATAACAGTAATTTATAAATTATCAAGGGTCCTTTATCAAGCAGGGGAAGCGGGGAGGGAGGAGAAATATGAGGAGCTATTACCAAGGGCTTAAGTAGAAATAGAATGTTTTGAGAATGATGGCAACAAGTGTACAAATGTGCTTTGCATACAATAGATGGACGTACTGATTGTGCTAACAGCTGCATGCGCCCTCAATAAAATGATTTAACAAATAATAATATGAACTCAAGGGACTTGTAAGTCTTAAAAGTGGTATCTGAATGTTAAAGTGGGGGGAAGGTAGGGAGGTCAGCAGAGCAGGCCCCAACTCCAACTACGTGAAACCCCCCCCCCCCCCCCATACACACAAAGAATGCACTTCAGAGAACAGCACTGAAGCTACAGCTTGGGGAGAGGAGCAGGCTGATCAGAGCAAACAAAGAGGGAGTAAGAGTGAGTGCAGCACATCCAGGCTCCTGCTCGGAGCAGCCAATGCCCAGAGAGGACCATAGGGCCAGCCCCACCATGAGACATGACATCACTCACTGAACCATAGCCCGACGGAGGACAACACTGGAGACAGTGCGGGAATTGTTCCCCATCTGACCCCATCACACTGAGGGCATGTAACAGAACAGCAAGAGAAGCAGAGCAATGAAGCCCCCTGGAAGTACCAAAAGTAGACTTTGGGGACAGAGTGTGGCATCCCATCACACTTGACTGGAAAACACTCCTAAGGTCAAAAAACAGACCTGGATTTATAGGCTTTTCCTTTTTTTGTCATTTGTGTGTGTCTGTGTGGTTGCTATTTTTTGTTTTCCTTTGTTTGGTTTTGCGCTTATTGTCTCTGCATGTCTATTTAGATAAAATAGGTGGGATAACCAATTCAGAGGAGAAAACGGACTGATGAGTGGGGGGGACATAAGAGAAGGGGAGGTGGAAGGAAGAAAAGTGTCAACTAACTTGGGAACAAGGGAACTAGTGAACTAAAATTGATGGAGAGAAGGGCGTAGGGTGCCTGGTGGGGAGTAATCAGACAATATAACCATGAGGAATTACTGAAACTGAATGAAGGCCGAACATGATAGTGGGACAAGAGGAAAGTAAAAGGAAATAAAGAACTAGGAGGCAAAAGATATTTATATTTACAGACAGGCATGTACACATATATCTATAAATAAAAATAGGGAGGGCTGAGCCCCGGTGGCGTAGTGGTTGTGCGCGGGACTGCGGCCCACTGGGATGGAGGTTCAATTCCCGCTCACAGGAGCAAAGGCTGGGCCTCCTACTCCCACCACCAGGGCAGTGATGCCTTAAAAAAAAAAAAAAAGGGAAATAGATCTACCATATATACTCGAGTATAAGCCAATCCGATTATCAGCCAAGGCACCTAATTTTACCACAAAAACGGCATTAAAAAATGTGCTGAACCTTGCGGCAGCTGCGTGATTCCAACTTCTGTTGTCAGACCTCATTACTCCCAAGCTCCCAAAGCAAGTAGTCAATAAAGTGATTAAACAGATACACACATACACTATGTGCTTAAAAAGCTCTGCTTATACACGAGTATATACAGTAATGTACATATATTTATGTTAAGCAGCAGGTGACATTGGGCCTTGACTGAAGTACTCCCTCAAGGCTTGAAGAACACTTTATTCTACGAACCAGGCATTCTGTGATGCTCACTTTCCCAACACAATCGCTGAAGACAAAGCAAATGTGGTGAAGAAAGCTGATGGTGCTCAGCTATCAAAAGATATAGTGACTGAAGTCTTAACATATTAAAGACCGGATAATTTTTTTTACCAACTTATCCAAGTGTTTCAGCTGTTAAGTTTTTTTTGCATTAAACCATAAACATGGGCAAACTGGGGATCTGTCTGTAATGTGAAGATAAAAGGCTTGAAGATAAAACATTGACCAAGAACAAAAAGTATCAATGTGAATGAGGGGATATGGAATGGAGACCCAAAGCCCTTCTGGACTATAGGACATTCCCTTACAGAAGGGTCGCAGGGAGGACATGAGCCAGTCAGGGTGTAGTATAGCACTGATGAAACCTGCAACTTTCCTTTAGTTTTTTAATGCTTCTTCCACGCCTTCCCCACTATTATGATCTTAATTCTACCTTACAAAGCTGGCTAGACCAGAGCGTGCATGTACACTGCTACAGATAAAAGCTCGCAACTCAGGGAATCCAGGACAGATAGACCCCTCAGAGTCAGTAATGAGAATATAGATACAAGGAGGGTAAGGGGGCAGGGTAAGAATAGGTCACAGTGATCTACATATAATCCCTTCCTACGGGGATGGAAAACAGAAAAGTAGGTGAAGGGAGACAGCAGTTGGTAAGATATGGAGGAGAAAAAAATTACAAATTTATAAATTACCAAGGGTTCATTAAAGAGGGTTGGGGGAGAAATGAGCTGATATCAAGGTCTCAAATAGAAAGAAAATGCTTTGAAAATGATGGCAACATATGTACAAATGTGCCTGACACAATAGATGAATGGATTGTGATAAGAGCTGTATGAGTCTCCAATAAAATAACTGAAAAAGTCAGGGAATATTGTAGCAGAGGACCAACTATCTTCCTTTGAACGGAGAAGGAACTATCTTAAAATTAGAGACATTTCTTAAGTTTCTGGCTATAGTTGAGTATCAGAAGGGAAGATCAATAAAAATTACCCCGGGACAATACATGAACAGTTCAGAGAACGGCAGATCTTATGAGCATCATGATGTTAACTTGGACAGAAATCTCTTCGGAACAAGAAAGAAATATTCACAAGTCTCAGTCATCATGCCACCACCATTCACTGAGTGACGACTTGCTAAGCACAAAATTTGGTATTAAGATAGACAGATATGCAAAACAGACAACTAGACAGGCCTCTACAAGTTTAGCAAGCCAGAAGAAACGCAACCCAACGTGCTCGGGCATTCATCTTCCACTGAGTCAGAATCCACTTGATAGCAGTGAATTTAAGGTTTTGAAACCCTTCTTCTACAGCAGGACAAGACCAAATTCATTGCTGGTGAGTCAATTCTGACTCCTGGAGGCTGCTGGAGGGCGGCAGCACTGAACTGCCCAGGAGAGGTCAACCTTGATCTGCGGTGGGAGTGGAGCGCTTCATCTTTCTCCTGAGGGCTGACAGGTGCTTTCCACAGCTGACCCTCAGGTGGTTAGCAGTAGCCCAGCTCTCACCCCTGCCTGGGCACCCTTTGGAGGCCTAGAGTGACCCTCTAGGGCAGGGTCCGATGAGTTACTGGGGCAGAAAACTCCATCTTTCTCCTGCCTTGAGGCCACCCTTCTCTGTCCTACTCCAGAGCTCAAGGAGCTAAAGGAGGCGTTACAGAACTGCTCAGAAGTCATTTTCTTAGAAATAGAAGGGAAATTGCTGAAAGAAAATTTGAGTCACAGCAGCGATCTACCTAGTCTTGGAAAGCAGCACGGGATAAAAACTAAACAACCACCGCCATAGAATCAATTTTTGAAAAATCAAATTGAAAAAAAGTCCCCAAACTCATGCCATGAAGTTGATTCTGACTCACAGCGACCCTCCAGTGTGGAGCTGCCCCTGCGAGTTTTCGAAACTATTAACTCTTCACGGAAGGAGAAAGTTCCATCTGTCTTCCAAGGAGCGGCTGGGTGATTTCAAATCACTGGCGTTAGCAGGCAACAGGTACCCACTGCGCCACCATCGTTCCTGTGACAGACCGATTAAACCACCGCTATATCAGAAAAGAGCCAGAAAGTAGCAGCGAAGAGGAACACGGACACTACAGGCTCTTTAACTTTCGGCAGACGAGACATGTTCTTGGCTTTGTAGCCCCCTACCATGCCAGTCATGACACAGCTAACTTGGATTGAGGAATGCATGCTTTGGAGCAACCTTCTTCAAAACAGCTGTTTGTGTGACATTTTGTTGAATTCTTTTGGGATAAAAGGCAGATGACTGATAAGGGCTCACCCACAGCAGGTTGTCTTAATAAGTGGGTCTCAGAGTTAAAGCATGCCTGAATACTTGCGCTTCAGTCCCTGTAACAGCTCGAACTCCTAGAAACATTTGTAGTTGTTCTTCCCCACCCTGTGAGCAGGGCTAATTATATTATCTGATAAAAATAACCATAACACAGCTGAGCCCCGGTGGCGTAGTGGTTGTGCGCGGGACTGCGGCCCACTGGGATGGAGGTTTGATTCCTGCTCCATGGAGCAAAGGCTGGGCCTCCTACTCCCACCACCTGAGGGCAGTGATGCCCCCCCCCCCCCCAAACAAAAAAAAAACAACCCATAACTGGGAAAAAAATATTGATGAGGTTTAAAGAAACTGATATCCTTCTCCTTTGCTCAAGATCAAGTAAGCTAGTATAGCTTTTGTAGAAAAGTTTGGCAGTTCCTTAAAAAGTTGGAACATAGAATTACCATGTGACCCAGTAACTCCAGAAGGAATGGTAGGAACACAAGCAGACACCTGTCCACTAATATTCCCTGTAACACTTTTTACAATAGGCAGATGGCTCAAACAACTGAAATGTCCATCAATAAAACAGGTGAACAAAATGTGGTCTGCCTCTACAAAGGAATATATAATCATGCAGCTACTAAAGAAATAAATCTGTAGCAAAAGGACAAATACACCAAGTCCTCACATGAAATTAGGAATTAATACAGAAATCAAAGATTAAAGGTTGCCAGCAGTGTGGGAGAGGAAAAAGGGAAGTGGGCCTGGTAATACACAATAGTTGAAGTTAATGACGGGGATATTCTGGAAGAGGATACCATTCATTGTGGCATGCTCTGAGCAGTGTAATCCATGCCACTCAATTATAAATACGAAAGTTGTACTAGAAAATATTTTGCTGTATTTTCCTAATTAAACACCAACAAAACCCATCACTTTGAAAAGCCTGGAGAGTTTTGAATAATGACCCAGTAAGAGTAACAGGACAGAGAAAACAGGGCCCCTTCTTACTACCTATCACTAATCCCCATGGTTTTCAAACACAAGCGGGAGCAAGCGAGGGGCTCTCAACCCTTTTTGCTGAACACCTGTAACATGAAAAGGGGGCAGGAATTGACCAAATTCAAAGTTGTTTTTTTGGGAGGGAGGGCATCACTGCTCTCTGGTAGTGGGATAGCACGCCCAGCCTTGCTCCTGAAGAGCTACTGCTGGATTTGAACCTCCAACCCAGTGGGCCGCAGTCCCACACACAACCACAACAACACTGGGGCTCAGTGCCAAATTCAAAGTTTTAAGGAGTTCTAGTCACTCTCCGTAAACTCACTGCCTCCATAAGGTTTCCAGGCAGTAAATCTTCAGTGGTAGTACAGACTCATCTTTCTCTTGGGAAGGGCTAGCAGGTTAAGACACCAACCTTGAGGTTAGCAGTCCAATGTGTACCTAGGGGTGCCACCAGGGCTCCTTTACAGTGACCAGAGAGTCTACCACGGGGGTGAGGTCAGAAGTCACGTTAATCCCTACAAGGAGGGGAGAGGCAAACTTAGTAGCTGTATCAGTTCTCTATAACTCAATGTAGATGAACTGAAAAGTTATCAATTTCAAATGACCTACATACAATGAAGGGTATCCAAATGTGGGTGTGCATCGAAAACTAGATGCTAAATTAAGAGCTTTACATTAAATTAAGAGCTTTAACGTAAGAGTAAGCTGACAGAAGAGAGTTATACACTTAAAGTCAAATAATTACCTCATTTCAAATACATTTTCCTTATTGAAATAGTATAAACATTTAACCATCTGGCTGCTAAGTGCAAGGTTGAGGATTCGAGCCAACCCTGAGGTACCCTGAAAAGAAAGGCTTGACAATCTACTTCTGGAAAATCAACCACTGAAAATGCTCCTGAAGCAGTTCTACTCAGACACACATGAAGTTGCCTTCTGTCGAAACAGGCTCAAATGTAAGCATAGGAAATTTCTTGTTCGGAAATGAGAACATGTAAAGGAACGAAGAGTTTCAAATACTTACAAATATTCCAGTATCATTCTGCTATAAGCAACTAAAACGTATCCTCAGAAAACAATGCCCTTTGCTGAAGCAGATCAGAGTAAAAGTACTGGGCTTTATTAAACCTCACAGCTATCAAAAAAATAGTCTATTCAATTTACCTAGTCACATTTTTTTTCTGTTTCAGGGAAGTCGTCCTGGAGGAAACTGTCTACAAGTAATTTTAAAGAACTGCCATCAAGTTGGATTCAATTCAGTGTTCTGAGAACTATGCTCCACACTAACTAACATACATTCTAATGATTTCCAGAAACAAAACATGGGTGCTGGGGAAGAGAGCAAAGCCAATAACCTAACATCTGTTTCCTGTCATTCATTTAAAGACTGTCATTTGGTTATACGTTGATCAATCTGGCTGCATGTCTCAGTGGTTCCTACAGAAGCTGATTTCATGCTTTGACTTTTTTTATTATGTAGGGAACTTTAAGTTCTAAATAAATCTTAGTTTTTGTGAATGGTTTACAACGGAAGAATAATAAACTGGGTAAATTGAATTACTGGTACTAGAAACACCTCCACTATCAATAGTATGTTCTTTGGGGGGAGCGAGGGTGGAGAAGAGGTTTTTTTGATTGATTTTCACAGCACACTAGCAAGTACTATTCTTTGGAAAAGATCAAGGCTTTTAATAGACTTTTTTGGTAACAGATCACGTTCAAATATAAATATGTGACAGTGAGAAACTAACATCATGTGGCAGAGATATTTATCTAATATAGAGCTCTTACTTCCATAAAATGCAAGATAACCCACTTTACTTTCATTTATACAATGCGCTTAACTCCAAATGGTGAAATATGTACAGGCAAGTTTAATATGAGTAACAGAGAAATGACACAATCTTAGGATAGCATTAATTTGAAAGGTTATTTACAATGCTGAAATCAGAAGTGATCATACCGTCGGTATGGGCGCCCCCCAAACCCACCTCCGTTTTAGAAAAGTCTTTGATTAGCTATTTCTTCCCTGAGGGCAGGATTCAGAGGCCAGACTTAGTAGACAGGTCAGGCTGCACCTCATACTGCAATCTAAGGTGGTTAATCAACGATTACTTGCAACATAAATTTTATCCACGGGCTTCGAGAGCAGCGAAACCACCCCATCTTTAAAAGGCTGGGAACTACAAAAGCTCTTTTTTTCCCGAACACGTGTACGACGGCCCCGCTACTGAGGCGGCTTTTAAGCTTCGCACTGGGTTTTGTTTTGGGGTTCTGCAGATTTTCAGCGTTAGATCCCTTGCCCAGGGCAGGGCCTAGCACACGAGGCGTTGCTCGTGAGCAGTACTTAACTCCAGCCACAGCCCTGCACACGAGCCACTCCGAAATCCCAAATTACATCCTCTCCCGGGCCTCCTATCGCTTCTTTGGGAAGATGACTGGATTCTGGCGGGAGCCCGGGCCACCGCCGTGGTTCGGGGAGGGCGGCGGGAGCGCGTGGGTGGGTGTGATCCCCGCGGGGGGGGAGCAAGCTGCGATCTCGGAGTGGGAGGGGAGGAGGACGCCTCTTCTCGGGCGGGAAGAGAGGGCGAGGAGCGGCTGTTCCGCGGCACGGGGGTCTCGCACGCGGGGAGGATGGTGGCCGCGGGGCAGGGAGGCTGCGGGCGAGTCCCGGGTGCGGAGCGGCCCCCCAAGCCGCTGGCGGCGGATGGTTCGGGAGCCACGACAGGGGCGCGACTCAGAGCCAGGGAATTCCCGACGGAAAGGGAAAGGGGCGCGGAGAAACACGGTTATTATGGGATGGTGGAAGGGGGCTCCCTAAGGGACAGTACGGGACCTTCCTCACCCGCCAATTGCTGTACAGTCGCTTCACTCGCCGGTAATAAGCGTCTTTGTCCAGAGTAACAGCCATAGCCTCAGACGCCGCTTCTCGGGTTCCGAGAATCACGCGAGGTCCCGGCTCCACCACCCGCTCTCGGCCCCGGAATCCTGCACTCCCCCAGTGACCCGGAAGTTTCGCCCTCAAAGAGATGTCTTTTCCGCTTCCGGTTTCTTACAGTTTGGTTTTTTTTTTTCCTTCTTCTTAAAAAAAAAAAAAAAAAAAACTCTCCCATTGGAGATTAAGGGGACAGACAGTAACGAAATCGGCAGACTATGCAATGCCCAAAAAAAAAAAAAAAAAAAAAAGGCCCAGATTTTCGCGGGGTTTTGACTTCGCCACAGTCGCGCGCGAGTCGAGGCCGTCACATGACGCCAGCCCCGCCCCCTCAGTCCCGCCGCGGCTTTCTGCATTTGGCCGCGAGAGGAGCTGGAGGCCTGACGTCCTGGCCCCGCCCCGTTTCAGATGCCGCGCGCGGGCGCCGTGGCTCCGCCCCGTCGGCCCCGGGGAGCTCCGGCGTCGGGCGGGCGTGGGAGACCGCCGCGTAACCGGCTCCGCTCCCGTCCTGGAGGTGGTGGGGAAGCAAGAGCCAGCTCCGCCGCTCCGGGGTCGCGAGCGTGTTCGGCCCCTGGAGCCTGGCCCGGGGCTTCGGCGCGAGCTCCCAGCGCTCAAGCCGGGGCGGGGAGGGGTCTGCTCTGGCGAGAAAGGACTCCTCCAACTGCGGGCCCGGACCTCGTCCCAGGCTGCCAAAGGAGTCCCCGGGGCCCCCCGGGGCGCCCGGCGGGCACAGCCCAGGGGCTCCACACGCGTCTGCGGACCTTTTCACACCCCAGGTCGTGAGCGAGTTCGTCCAGTTCTCACGGTTTGCCCCAAAGCCCAGTTATTTCCATCGACTGGATCATTTGTTTTTGAAGAACGTAGTGCTCCTCGTGGGTCTCTTCTTAAAACCGATTCAGAGTTGCCTCTACAACTCAGCCCAAATTACTCTCCCTTTCTGCACCCTGTGGAGTACACGACTTGTCCGTCCTAACCAACATCACTTATAAGATGAACAGGATTACAGTTTTAGGGAAATGGTATTGAAATCACCCACCATGAACATTGATTCTTAAAATTAATATTTATATTGGATTTGAGCAAATATAGAAGGGAAGAGTGGAAAAGGATTAACTTAAATTTATTAATGCCAAGGGGAAGGAAGGTAACAGTTCCTGACCCTCCAGCTGTGTCCACAGTTCGGCCAGGAACAGGCTCTGCCATGAGGCCAGGGCCAGCGCTACATAGTCTGTGGTTAATGGAGGTGTCTAGGGAGGGGGAGCGCACCAGCTGCTCTTGGCTCCTTTCTTTCCCCAGAAATGAGGAAGTAGTCTGTATTATTTTAGGAGATTCCCTGCCCACCCAATCCTCTCAAATTTGGGAGCAATCAGGTACAAGGTTTTCTTTTCGTTCTCCCTTCCACCTCGTGGAGTCCCAGGTCTCCCCACATCTCCCCTGCCCCTCCCACTTTTCCAAAGTCCAAGGGCCAGAGTGAATCAAAACACAGCGGCCACCCCGCGCAATGGGAGTGACGCTGGGGCTTCAGTCATCAGCATCCTCACTGGAGTCTGAATTGGCTGGCATCATAGGATCATCAATGAGTGAGAAGTCCCTTTCTGAGCTATCATAGCCCTGAGATAAATCATCATCTTCCTCCTCCTCCTCCTCCTCATCGTCCTCAGGTTGCAGTGGTGGCAACCGCAAGGCAGTGCCAGAGGTGGTAGTCGCTGGTGAAGAAGGGTAGCCAGGGGCTCTCAGGCCCGGATGGTGATGGTGGTGGGGGTGGGGGTGGGGGTGGTGGTGGTGGTGATGAAGCATGGTGCTGGAGTCTACATGAGGGGATGATGTGGCACCACCCATCACAAACGGCATAAAAGGCAAGGATGCAGACGTGGCACTACTGTGACCCAGAGATGGCACCGGCTGCAGGCCACTACTGCTGTGCTGGAAGGTGTTATGCAGAGATAGGGACCCAGTGCCTCCACCTTGCATGAGGGCCATCATCTTAGAAAGGTCTGGCCGCATCCTGCGGGCCCTTTTCTTACTGCTCTCTGGTGTAACAGGCCCGGGCAAAACCCGGTTAAAAACCGTTTCAGCGTGGTGACCCTGCGAGAAGGGAATAGAGGAAAAAAGTAAACAAAAGGAAAAAGCCAGCCAGCCAAACAGGTCAACAGTTCTAGTTTGGACTTTTCAAACTACTTCGTAGGTGTTAACGTTCACAGAGACAGATGAGGCTCAGTTTTTACCCCCCTTGCAGGAAGGTTTGTGAGTTTGAATCACTGACCCTGTGGGTCTGCAGCCCAACAAATTACCCACTCTGTCACCAAGGCTCCGGAATGCCCCTGGGGTTCCGTTTAACCAGACAAGGCGTGAAGGTGGTAATTTGATGGAAAGCTGGGTTCTCTGCCAGTGAAAGCACTCTCTGTGCGACAACGATAGTCAGGTGCTTTTGCCATGACTGTTCTGGAACCCTTACTCCAGCTCACCATCTTACAAGTGCTTGACTTTGTTAGTAAGAGCACAAAAAAGAACTCCACACTAAAATGTAAACTGTCAACAGGCTGTTTATGTGATCGTGCCTTGTGAAATTCATCAACACCCTACTGATGGCATTCATAGTACTGTTTTCTCCATTATTACCTCAGAATGGGGTACACTGTAGACAACTCAGATTATGACTTTGGGCTATCTAGAACACTGAAATGACTCACCAGATTTATTATTTTTCATAATAATGAGAAACTTAAGCCAGTTGTTTTTGTTAATGGCTCCTTTTAGATCTGCAGTTCTAAAACTGTGGGTTGTGACCTCTTAGAGGGTCAGTCAAACCACCTTTTCACAGGGTTCACCTGATTGATAACAGTAGCAAACTACAGTTGTGAAGTAGCAATAAAAATTTTATGTTTGGGGATCACCACAACATGAGGAACTGTATTTGTGTGTGTGTGTGTGTGTGTGTGTTCACTTCCCTGGTGGGAGTAGGAAGCCCAGTCTTGCTCCTGGATAGCTGCTGCTGGATTTGAACTGCCAACCCTGTGGGCACAATCACTACACCACCAGGGCTCAGCTGAGGAATTGTATTAAAGGGTCATGGCATTAGGAAGATTAAGAACCACTGTTTAAATGTTCTGATGATGAATTCTAGTTAAATTCATGAAACCAAACAAAACCTTTTCTATTATTTTTAGTGTGTTTTCCTATTGGCCTAACCCCAACACTAAAGACACTGGCATTAAAAGTCAAATAACGGGAAACTGAGTATCTGGATCCTGTCTTAAGCTTAATACTTGACATGAGAATATGTCTTTTTGTCTTGGAAAAGCAAGCATCTCAATTATTTCCATATTGACAGGCTTTTAGCATAAAAGTGTCAACTATAAGAGCACTTAAACGTCTGCAGGTCCAAGTAATAATGCAGTGCTAGGTTCAAGTTAATGTTACATTAAGAATTCTGTATTTGTCATGTTAATTTAATTATCATTCTGATCTTTTTTTTCCATTCTTTTTGATTTTATCAAAGTACAGTTTGGTAATATTTGAAAAATATTGATGCTAGTTAAACTCAGAGAGCACCAGTCTTTAGCCATCACTGTTTCCCATACCAACCCGTTACTTATTACACAATTAGTTCCATGGAGCTTACCAAGGGGGTTTAGAATTTTTTCCATGGTAACATACGACAGCTACTTTCATCAACATCGAAGTAATACATAAACCTTATAAATTGATGGCATATACAAAATAATTTTCTCCTTGGAATTTGTGAAACAAAAGATAATGTTCATTGAAACTTAGTTTTAAGAGATAATACCATTTGGTTTAAAAAAGGATGCAGGTAAAACTGTAATAGGGCATGATTAATGCAGTATTCATAAAGGAGTAATCGATCCTAAGTTACTACCTTACTAAAACCAAACCATAATTCATAGACATTTAAAAACACAACTATATATAATCAAGGAAAAGGCAGCTAAGAGAAACTTCTGCACTTCTATTTTGGGAGAAAAAGGAAGAAACAGAACTTAACATACACAAAATAGTCTTTAACCACAGTGAACACATTAACTACATTTGAAATATATAGAGTAAGGAGCAAAATTGTATTAGAAACGATAAAATAAGCCTTTTTATTTTATTACTGGCATGCTATTAGTGCTCAGTTCTCTTACATGTTGGGAAATCCTACGGTTGTTTTCCTTGTTAGCCCCCCTTCCCTCCCGCCCAAATCTGCCCTAAAATAAACAAGAATCACAAAAATCTCATAAAATTCTAATTGTGCAGAATTAATCAGGAAAAAAGTTAGGTAAGGCCTAAAGGTTCTTCCCAATATATCTTATATTTTAGTATGATAGAGTTAAGTGTATAACGTTGGTTTTTAAGAATTTTACGTTTATGGTACCTAGAGATGAAGGTACCATAGGGTTGCAAAAACATCAACAAAATACTGAAGTTTCCTATTTGTGAATTGGTGATACTGCTTTCAACAACATACACTGAAAGATCAATAGTATTAAATCCCACTGATATCTATGATGAAAAGCCTTGTGACATCATGTGCAGGAAGGGAAGCGAGGCGTTTTTCACTCACCTTTTTTCCATTCCTAGAGTTAGTTCTCTGGACTGGTTCCATTCCCAAACAGTTCAACTCTGCCTTATTATTTTTTTTACATCTCTGCCACTTCTGTTTTCTGCGCTCCTCCATATACTACAATAGAACCGTATCAGTTATCCTACAGGAGGTATAAAAATCTTCTCTAAAGTAATTAAGTGACATGTTTCTTTTCTTTGGTAAAAAGTACTTACTCCAAAGGTCCTAGTGGAAGAATGCTAACAAGTGGGTCTTAGAAAAACAAACAACTGGGTGATTAATTTAATGTCTTAATGGTAAACATATATATATATAGCTTTTAATTTAAGAATTGTTTTTAAATCATTCTGATTCTCACATGTTTGTGAGGCAGGAAGATGGGGCATTAAGCCCTTACTTTGCAGATGCAGAAACAATAATGTAAAATGACATGCTTTCTTCCTCTCGCACAGCTTAACTACCAAGAGAATGACTTTAAATGCTGCTGGATGGAACTGCCACTCACCGCTAGAAATCGGGGATCGACAGCAAACTCTGGATGACCCTGTAACCACATCTCCAGTTCAGCCCGGCGAGGGGCATCCTCACCCACCAGCAAAGTACCATCCACCTTATTGATGACAGGGATCCGAGTCTCCAGGTCCACATCGAGGTGATTAGGCTCTTCCATGCACTCCACCTCCAGCTGCAAACCCAGAATCCACCCCCATGAGCACAGACTCTTTAGGGTAGGGAGGGAGAGGGAGCAGAATGCCATTGGGAGCTATAAAATAACTCTAATACCTTCTAGTCCCTCAATCCCAACAGCCTTCATCATTTACTGGGAACAAAAAGACTATCTAATCAGCATGTTAAAGAACTTCACCACCACTCACCTCCACCAGCTTCTTTCTGCTCCCCTTCTTCTTATGAAATAGTGGGTGTCCGTCTCCCATTACGCCATTAGCCATTAACTTGTGCTTCTGGAATGTTAGCTTCAATCCTTCCTCCTAGAAAGACACCCCACATACGCACATTGTCATCATCAATATGGCAGGTTTTTAAAGTACAGGGTAAATCTTGGCGGACTGGGCTAATAGGAACCCTCTTGGATCAATGATGGTAAGAAGGAAAGCCTCCTGACTCAAAGGGCAGAAGTAAGACATTATTGAGATTGCATACATTTCCCTTAGATTTTTAACCTAATGCCCCTCAGAGACGAAGAGAAGTAGAATGTACCTCAATAACGCCCAGTGCAGGGTAAACCACCCCCACATGGGGTCTCAGTATTAGCATGGCAACTCATCACAGGGGCAAATTCTTGATTCTGCAGTCACATAGAACAAACAAGAACTTTTCTTGTTTAAGTCCTTAGCCCCTTAATAGGGTTCCGTAGGCAACAGTATTAAAGAGGTCGGAGAGAGGCGTGGGTTGGCCATATTGTGGGTTGGGCATTGGGCTGCTGTCCATAGGTCTGGGGCTCAAACCCACCAACTGTTCCTTGCAAGAAAGACGGAACTGTCTCCTACCATAATGACTGACAGTCTCAGAACCCTTTTATAGGGTCACTATCAGTTGGAATCAAACTGACAGCAGTGGTTTGTTTTTAAATAAAAATTTTAAAGAGACTGCTATGTTTCCAGTAGGAATGACATGTTTTTAACTTACTAAAGCCCATAATATGTAAATAATGAAAGTTTTAAAATAACTTGATTTAGTTTTCATCCTTCAGTGATTTTTTTCAAAACTAATCTCTACCTATTGAAGAAGAATAGTAATTGTGTTCTCTTTTTCACAGTTCCACTGACCTATCAAAGGCCACCATAAATTAGAGCTGACTTGACAGTAACTGTTAGGTGAGATATCATTTGTAAATTTAGCGAACCAAATTAGTTTGGTCTCCTCCATCCTTCCTTCCCAATGCCTACGTGCTGTTCTTACGTCTTTGATCTGCACTGTAAACTCCTTCTCATCCATGCCTCGGCGAAGTTTGGTGAACTGGGCTGCTGCCGTGCTAACTGCAGATGCTTCCTCCTCTCCCATCGAAGCCGCACTGCTGCTTCGTGGTGTGGGTACTGGAGAGTCCCCATATTCTCCTGGGGTCAATGAGGGGCTGTCTAGCAAGTGGTTGCTTGGCCCCAAGATTCCTCCAGTTACCACTTCCTGGCTCCGACGACTAGAAGGCCACTTCCCTGAGAGTACAGCCTGGCAGACAAGGTCAATACGGTTTATCAAGACACGATCCTGGATTGGGAAAAAGAAACCAATACTGGTTTTAGGGCCTGAGAACCAGGGATCCTGTGACAAACATTACCGCTATTGTTACGAGTGTGGGAAAGAATCCTAAGATAAAAAAGATGGACATTGGGCTGAGCCCTGGTGGCGTAGTGGTTGTGATGCCCACAAAAAAAAAAAAAAATGGACATTCTAAACTATCAAATCACGGAAGTCAAGTGTGAAGAATTCTATGGAAAAACAGCACTAAGCACCTTTACTACAGAAAACCAGAACTTGGTCTTTCTGTGTAATGTAACATTACATTTCTGGATTCTTAAGTTTCCAGGAATGAGGGCTGAGCCCCGGTGGCGTAGTGGTTGTGCGCGGGACTGCAGCCCACTGGGATGGAGGTTCAGTTCGAGCAGTGGGGCTGGGCCCCCTACTCCCACCACTGGAGAGCAGTGATGCCCCCACCAAAAAAAAAAAAAAGTTTCCAGGAATGAGGCTATTACCTTGGGCCACTCAGAGGCTCTCTGTCTTTCCTGAAGCAACAGAAGCTCTGGAGTCATTTGTTCTCCATCTTCATTTGGGAATCCATCTTGGGACATAGTGAGGGACAAGAGACTCTCTTCATCATAGAGCTTTGTACGGGGCCGGTCAGCAGCTGGAGAGCACAGAGAATGCATGAGCCAAAACGGAATAATCAAGCTGCACAGGAACGGGATCATATGGGTTATGAGTGGAGGCCCCCAGGAGAACGTAACTTTTTGGACATTGTACCAAATCAAAATCTCGAGTCTCAGAGGATGCATGTAAAAAAAATAAAGAGCACAGAGGTGGAACACAGGTAGAGGGCCAAGTGCTTGTGACAGGCACTCACTTAGCTTTGCTTCCTTCTCGTCCTCACTCTCATCAGTGCTGGAGCTGGAGCTGGAGGAGGATGAGGAAGAAGAGGATGACGGTGACAGCTTGCTCAAGTCCAGCTCGGAGTCTGAATCCTCCTCGTCCTCCAGTTTGACTGGTGGAACACTCCGGGAAACCAGAGGTGTAGGATCAGAGGAGGTTACTCGCACCTCATAGTCTCGTGGGGTTGGTTGGCTCCTGGCCACCGCCTCATGCTCGAGCTTTAGGGCCAGACTCTCCAGAGTGGGGACCTGGGCAGCCGTTTCCTCGGGTAGCTTTTCAACAAGGGCATCTGGGCGCAGGGGCAGTGGCGAGGCGGTGCGCGAGGGATACTGCTGGTGCAGCAGTGGGGTAGAGCAGCGTGACAAGGATGGAGCCGGTGCTCCTGCCTGATGGTTCTGCATGTAATTCATACGGGCAGCCAGGAAAGAGAAGTCTGGGTCCTGCATGATGTTGCAGTCTGTTTGGCTCACCCCATGGCGGGCTGCCCCTTGTAGAAGCTCCCCATCATGTCGAATAGGCTCCCACCACTTGGGCAGTTCAGGACCTGGAGGCTGACATAATGACAGCCTGTCTTCCAAAAGAGGATGACACAAAACTTGTTCCCGTAACCGCCGAAGCAATTCAATACGGTAGAGAGTCCGTGAGGCTCTCTCTTCAGTGATGGGCTCAATGAACAGGTTGGGATCTGGGGGTTCTGTAAGAGACAGGGGTGGGAGGAGAAGTGAACAAAGAGTTGGCTCTAGTGTTGGCTTTGTTCCTGTCCATTCCCAGTCCTAAAATCTCCAAGTCTTGCTTACCATCACCGGCTGCTGGGGGAAGGCGGCACACCTGGCGGCACATGGCCACAAAACCATGGAAGTACTTGGTAAGGCTTTCATCTGTTTTTTTATCCAGTCGAGCGAAAGTGCGGAAACGCTCCCAATGAAACTGCATGGTGTCAGGGTCATACTCCACACCAAAGGTAGACACGACCCTATAGAAATCGGTCTGTTCTCGCCTCGTCCAGCTACGGAGCAAAGAAGACGAAATGAGAGCAGGGATTCGGAGGCTACAGCATGAGTGGTCATTCTCTAGTGTTGCTTGCAATATACGTCACCCAAGAATAACAAAACTGAATGTACACAAAGAAACAAAAACAAGCCAAAAGACACCCGAGGGGGGTGAAAAGTAGCAAGTTTAGGGAGAAAATGATACAGACAAGTAATGAGAACTGCAGGAGATCTAGTCTTCTAGATATTTTGATTATGCAAGTGAGATTTTGTCTTAAAGGGTAACACTTCAAGACAGAAAACAAATTTACCTGAAGAAAGTATTAAATAAATTCTTCTTGAGATTTGTTTTGTTTTTTTTTTTTTTATAGCATCACTGCTCTCCGGTGGTGGGAGTAGGAGGCCCAGCCCCACTGCTGGAATTGAACCTCCGTCCCAGTGGGCCGCAGTCCCGCGTACAACCACTACGCCACCGGGGCTCAGCCCGAGATGTTTTTAAGTATAAGGGTTTTCCAAAAGTTCATGAACAATGGAATTAAAAGATAATGATATTTTCCATGAACTTTTAAGCTACTTCATATAGAGCTCACTGTTGAAGACAAACTTCAAATCAAACCAAATTCCCAACAATATTGTACCGTTGCTGTTTTTCCCGACGTGCAATTTCTTTTAGCTTAAAGGCTGCCTCACAGCGTCGTCGCCGCCGGTCCCCACGTTCTGCAGCTTCTATTTTCATTTGTTCTCTCTTATAACTGCGCTGATAGGCGGTTACTAGTCGCCGGAGCCTAGCAGTCAGGGCTGAGCCTGGAGGCCAGAATAGATGGCCTGGTTGTTGGGTCACCTGGGCTATAGGATGCAAAGTAAAATGTATGTTAACTCACCCAAAGGCAAAACTCTTAAGAGATCACGGGGTAAGAACGCATTCAGTCAAAACTTCCCCCACCCCACCACCCCATATGAAATTATTCTAATCGACCTAGAATTTTACCTTCTTCTCCATCAATCACTGAGATCTCCTCATCCATCATCATCAAGGGATCACCCTAGAGAAGGAGATCCACCCCAAGGGATGGAGGGGGTAGGGTAAGGGGGGAAGCTGGCAATCATATCACTTTTTTATGTGTCCTTCTACAGTACGAAGGGATAAAAAATTTTCCCAATAACAGAAACCCTCGCCAAAATTTGGAACCAAACAAAACTAGAATAAGTAGATCCTGAGATGTCAATTTCTACCAAAAGTTCAAAGATGGTAACACTAAGGCACTTAGCAGTCAAATATTATCCTTCGAAATCCAGGTTAGGTTCCACTTTCACATCACAGCACTGGTTCCCCAGGCTGGCACTACAATCATTTATAATCTCAAATGGTGACTATTTCATCATGACTCTATTGGGAATTACTGAGGTAGGTCAATATACTGCAAGATTCAGAGAATGGGAAAAAGACCTAACTGGAAAGATTGGGAAAAGTCCAAGTAAAATGAGAAGCACTTACCTCATCGTCTTGGTCCTTCGGGGGACCCTGCAGGGGTTTATATTCAGGATCTTCACAATCCTTATCAAAGTCGACCCTAAAATCATCCAGAAGCACAAGAATATGTTAGTGATGGATTACTAAGAGAAACCTAGGAATGAGACCTGGACAAGTACACAATCCAGCAATGGAATAACCTTTTCTTTCCTGTCCCCATGAATGCCAGGACAGGGGCTAAGCTCTCAGGTACTAACATCTAACAGAACAAAAAGCTGTAAGAGAATAACTAAATGCCATTATAAATTATTTGAAATAAGACAGACTCTTAATAGCTTTTTTTTTTGGGGGGGAGGGGGTGACTTAATATTTTGTCCCCACCCCTATCACTGTTAATGTATTAAAAGTATTTCACTTGAATGATCTGTTTATTCTTATATGTGCATTCTGATTAGCTTGATGGACTGAACGGAAGGTGAGAATTCATGATTTGCAATGAATAAATGATTCAATTTCTCTGAGAACTATGTCCCTACACCAAGTAAATTGAGATGATCATCAGAGAAGTCTCTTAATCACGAAGGAGTGGGTAAACCGAGACAACTATGCCACATGCCCTTCAGGTCTCCACATGAGAAGTTTTGTTAAACTCACAGGCACCCAGACCAGGGCAGCAATGCCCTACCTGGTGGCTCAGTATTAGCATGGCGACTCATCATGAGGGCACACATTCAAGGCACCACAAATGTTTTCAGGCAGGACTGGGAAAAAATAGAACAAAGCTAAAATTCTACCAAGTAAGTCCTATCTGAAAGCTGCCTGGTTGTCATTTTTCAAGAAGTCCAGTTATCCGCTCAGCTGCTATGGCGATACACAGAGCTCTGTAAAACAGACTGAACACAACACCAAACGAGCCATTTAAAAGTAACTTTCAATTTCATCTTTAAATGTGCGGTTTTTTGGGGGTCCTTCTGTTCTATTTGCTAGAGATTTATCATGTACGGCAAATAATGACCATTATGAATCCCAATGGGTTCTGTCAAGTTTAAAGTTATCTTTTTACACAAATGATTGCTAAGCTTTCATAAGTTGGGTTTTGTCCTTCAAGGAACTTAAAAACCAAGTATTACCCTTCAACAATATCAGAGAAATTATCCAACACTCGATGTTCTGCTGCAATGGCTTTGTCATCGGGTCGACCAGCCTTTTCCAGGAAGCACAAGGCTGGGTCTGCCCTCATGGTATTGTATTTCTCATAACCTAGAAGATAGTCACAATTGAAGAAAATCAGAGATTCATTCTGCCTAGCTAAGGTTCATGCTTATTTGTATACCCCTAGAATAATAAAATTATGTAGGCTACTTTGCCCAAATACAAAATATATTTTAAATGTTGTACTACTGTTGGGTTACATGGCTGTACTTGACATTTTAATAGCAATTAAAGGCACAAAGAGTTTTATAACTAATGTGAATCTCACCTAAAAATCTGAACATGAAAGCAAAGCATTTGCACGGCCATATAAATAGAAATCTTACTACTATCATTTAATTGCTAAGTAAAGGAGAAAACTAAGAAAATCAAAGAGTTTAGGCCCACCCCCCAAATTTGCAGATGAAGGTTAAGAAACACGGACTTACAAACATATTGGCACACTCAAAGACTGTTTGAGAAATGAACATATCAAACTTCAGGAAGTCTGGATTCTTCTAACCCTACTCACTTTGCATCAGGGCCAAGTAAATCTAAAACTACAAGTACTTGAGGAGTTTCCTCATCTCATCAAGCTTTTCAAATATATGTGTCCCAAGATCATAAAAGAGGAGATGGTCTAATTATCTGGGTTGGAAGTTATCACTCATTGCTTATAGTGCCTGGGGTTTATGATCAGGAAAAAATTACAAGGGAAATATCTCCCTTTTAATGCTTCACTCCACACCTTCTTACACCTACATCAGAGTAAAAGCTGAGCATATCAGACATATGGGACACTTAGGTAAGCAGGACACTTTCAGCAAGTCACAAGAAAATCATACAACGTAAGTAAGTGTGGTTACTGCCCCTGATTTGTATAACCTTAACCAGACCTCACTACCTGCAAATTCATAACTGTGATTACAAAGCAGATTGAAGATTCCCTACCTCAGGATTTAATTTTATCCACCAGCTCTTTCTTGAACGTCTATTTATAGGAACTGCTCTGCTCTAGAGATTTAAGAACTGGTTTCGGGGCTGAGCCCCGGTGGCGTAGTGGTTGTGCGTGGGACTGCAGCTCACTGAGATGGAGGTTCAATTCCAGCTCACAGGAGCAAAGGCTGGGCCTCCTACTCCCACCACCAGAGGGCAGTGATGCCCATAAAACTAAAAACAAAGGGCTGAGCCCCGGTGGCGTAGTGGTTGTGCGCGGGACTGCGGCCCACTGGGATGGAGGTTCAATTCCAGCAGTGGGGCTGGGCCTCCTACTCCCACCACCGGAGAGCAGTGATGCCCCAACAAAACAAACAAACAAAAAAAAAGAACTAGTTTCACAGCCTAACATAAAGAACTACCAGAACTCATTTACATATCAGTTGTGAGTATTTTGCTAAATGTACTATCTGTAGACATAAATCTTCACTGGGGAAAGCAAAGGCAAGAAGATACTTACCATGCTTAAAAACGCCAATGAGCAGGGATTTATCAGCCTCACTATCCCACCACGTGGTTGGAACCTCCAACTGATCCACTACTGGGAACCAGATGTCAATCTCACTAATGGGAAAAGAGGGCAGAGTTAGCCTAGTAATGCAGGAAACTTTAAAAATGACCTTTGGAAAAGATTTTCAGAGCTGATGCAGCCTTCCTATGTCCTTCAATTGGTGTAGGACTAAAGAATGACACATAGATTTTAATTATCAGACATCCTAAAAATAGAAGACCAAAGTACAATACTTTTCTTGAATAATACAAGGTTAAAAAAAAAAATCACTGCATAATGTTACCTGGCAATGGCACCCCCTAGCACCTTCTCTGCTTGGTCTCCAATCACCTCCTGCCTTAAGTAGTACAGCATCCGTACTCGCAGCAGCACCCTGGAGGAGGAGAACAGCAGGTTCAATAACACACCACGTCTGAGGTGGAAATGGGTCAGCCTTTGCTAAACTTCGTCCTTACTTATTACACTGATGTTTCAAGTGCTTCTTATAACTCTCGTCTTGGAACAGAGTATCAGGATTGTATTTTCGGATCCAATCTGCCTTATGGATATCAAAAGTGCTTTGTGACTTTACTTTTTTACCCTTGCGTCCACGGGGCACAGGGATAGAGAGACCTGGAGATGGGGCGACATCAAAGACTTGAATTGAGAAAAACTCTTGCACCTGAAAAGGATGATGTAACCCACAGAAAGATGAAAAGTAATGGGTTGATAATTACCTGAATGATTCTGCAATTCTTTTGTCTTGCCATTTTCAGCAGGGCTAATCAAGTCCCAAATAAAACCTTTGATATTTTCATCCCCACGATAGTGTAGAAGACAGTACACAAGAATGGCTCGGCAAATTGTCTCCACGTCTCGCTCTGTCATACGTCGCTTGAAGCGTCCATGAGACAAGATATCTCGCCACCGTCCCCAGCTAGAGAAAGGGGATTGGTCTTAAATCAATGATGTCCACCTGACTCAAAATCCTGGAATTAATAGATCTTAGAAATACACCGTTAACAGAATACACTTTCTCACATGAACCCTCTCATTGGTCGTAGCCTCCATTCTGAAAGTCCCACAGGAATCTAGCAAAAAGGAGAGTCATTTCCTCGGACTGCACAGTATTTTCTTACCCATAGACCAGGAGGTGCTTTTCCACGCGGAAGCAGTCGGTGCGCCCATAAGCATGATGACGATCATGTCGACGGGAACGAGGTCGTTCATC
>PVJH01014068.1:0-58247 GCA_004026705.1 Nesogale talazaci
CACCAGAGAGGCCGCGGGCTCGAGAGGTCATCCGGGAGGTAGTGGCACTGCTGCAGAGAGGGCCCAAGGGCCCAAATTAACACGCCCTCCTCCCTAAGTTGTCATTTAGGTGCGCGGAATCGGTTGGTTCCGGTTCTCAGCGACCCAGCCCACCTCACAGTCCTTGTGTGTGAGCCCATGGCTGCAGCCAGAGTCCGCTGCCCATCGCTTTGAGACGACCCTCCACGGTTCCAAGCACTTGCTCTGTCTTCGGGAGCTGCCCTCCTGATGACGTGTGTACGAGGGAGGCCCCTCTCGCCGTCGTCGCTTCCAAAGAGGATTCTTGTGTATCTTCCGAGATGCTTGTGTTTTGTTTTTCTGTCAAGCCAGTCCACACCAGTGTCTTTCAAAGGCATCGATTCTTCAGTTTTCATTATTCATTGTCTGGCTTTCGCATGCTCAGTGTGGCTCTTGAAAGTATCATGGCTTGAATTTGGGGGTCCGTGTCTTTACCGTGACATCTTTGCCTTTGAACACCAAAAAGATCTTTGGCATCAAATGTGCTCACTGCAATGTGCTGTTGGGTCTTAAGCTATGTCCACGCCTAGAAGGTCTGAAGTCTGCCCTCTGGTCACTCCAGCAGCCTGCTTAACCTGCCCTGTTGATACCTGTGCCTATTTTTAAGATGTCGTATGTCAGCACATCTATTCTGTAGGCCACATGTGCACCGTGTTGTTACTTAAACCTTGAGTAGTGGTGCTTCCATGCAGAGAGGCACACATTAGGTCTTTTAGACTTACCTGTTAAATCAGGATGTTGAGCAGTAGGAATTACGAATCAGGGAGAATTTAAGATTTACTGGAAGCACAGCACTTTAGCTGAAGGAGTTATGTAGACAATATTTTATAGGTAAGAAAAACTATGGCTCAAAGAAGTGGGCTTACTCAGTTCTTAAGAGTGATTGGCCGGACTAAAAGATCCGAGAACTTTTCAAAGCCCTCTCCTACCTTAAAAATAGTTTTTTAAAAATTTCTCTAAGGCATTGGACTTAAAAATTTGAAAGATGTATATTCAAAGACTGTCAAGAAGAGGACATTAATGAATGTTTTAGTGAGTATGCCCATATTTTGGGGGTCGAAATTTTTATTTGAATAACTCAAAAATTCTTCTAGAAAAGAAATAACCCAAACAGCACTTTTTTTAAAAGTACACTTTACTTATCCACTGTAGTAAATATTTTCTTAATACAGCATTGAGTTATAATAACTTTGCATGCCAGTGCAGTGAAGCTAGTTGACATACTACATAAGATGGCCTGTTTTTTCTTATTTTCCTGAGTGTCTGCTCCCTAGCCTAAATGTGTAATAATTGGTTAATTATCCAAACACCAGAAATTTGCAACCTCGAGCATCAGAAGTAAAGATATTCCCCCCCCCCCCCCAAACATCTCTTAGTGGTAATGGAAATAAAAAATGTTAAAACATGTTTTCCTGATGCCCTGTGATTAGTTATGTCAATGACTAAATGGATTAAGTATTTTCACTAATGGTGATGTTTATAAAAACTGTATCAAATACTTGAAACTATACAAAACTATTAAACAGCAAGGGAAACGTATGATGGTGCCAGCAATTTACAAAAGGGAAGCAACAAATTAATTTGGGCTATAAAAATTATGACAGAGCAAAGGGCAATGCAGGAACATAAAGTTATTTAAATATTTTTTGACATGGTGAATTCCAAGTAAATTTCATGGCTACTAATGAATAATTAATCTGAAATACTAGCAGTATATTTAATAAGCTATGTGAATCCTTGGCTCTGTTATCAGTGATAATGTTTTATGTAGAGATCAGCTTGTCGCCAAGTGACTCATTTTGTCTATGTCAAGGGGTTACTAAATAAATACAGTTAACTTCAATAAATATTGGCCACTGATTCCCAAAGTGGCTAAACAATTAATAGTCATAGGAGTTGGTAATAGTATATACACTTGGCTCTAACTGGATTTTAAAGGTTAATTGCATAGTTGAAGTTGCTTTGAAATTTAAGATTTATCCAATACATCATCAGCACCTAAAAAAAGGTATTGACTAACACATGCTATCTACCTATTTCTTCTAGACTACTGGACTTGGAGGGGCAGCAGTAGCTGGCCATGGATCTGACCAGATTGAAAACATGGTGCCTGTTAAGGATCGTATTATTAAAGTCACCTTTAATGCAGATGTGCATGCAAGTCTCCAGTGGAACTTTAGACCTCAACAAACAGAAATATATGTGAGTGGTTAAAGCAGTTAATACAGGATTCTTTTCAGTGTAAAATTTCCTTTCCCCTTTTAAACTGTTCCATAGTGCGAACACACTCATGTTATCTTCAAAATGCGGATAGATTTCATCACGGGAGTGTGTACTCCTACAAATAGTTGATAGTAGTGCTCTTCACCTGATAGAGCAAGATATACTTTAAACTTACAGTATATGCTATTATAGTAAACTAAATCTGGACGATGGAAATGTCATCTGTTTTTATAGGACTCATACTTGGAGTCCATGAAGTAGTGCTCTAGTAACTAATTTCAGAAGTAGCTGCAGCTGCTCATGCACTTAGCTCTTTTTTAACCTGGGGGGTAAATGACAGGCAAAATCGTGAAGATTATTGGTTGCAATGTAAAGGAGTTTATTGGTTTGGTTTGTGTGAAAAATACACTTGCTCCCGCACAAAGGAAAAGCACTGAGGACCTTTAACATAGCCATACTAAGTAAAAGCAAGCTTGCTGCCAACTCCTAGCTTCCCAGTGGGACAAGGTAGGTAGAGCTGCACCTGTGTTTCTGAGACTAACTCGTTGCAGTGGAGAATCTTGAAGTGTAGAGTAGAAAGCCCTGTCTTTCTCCCAAGAAATGCCTGGGAGTTTCAAATGGCTGACCTTGCAATTAGAAACTCAAAGGGTAACCACTAAGCCACCATGACTGTGTGTTACATTAGTCATGTTATAATAAAGTAAGACTTTATACCAACAATCTTGACTAACTTGAATAGAGGGAGGTGGTACTAAAACGATCTCATTAACTGAGGGTCAACTACAATTTCAAATCCTACTAAAACACTAAAAGTATTGCATAGTGCTTTCCTAGATTAAGTAAACACGACTGATTCTCAACATTTGATTCTAGACGTTCTTACTTTGAATATTTGTTCCAATTACATGGTGGGTGGTATACAGGTTATTAGTGCCTTAATTGACATGACAGCTTTGGGAATTTTTTTAAAAATCTTCTCAAAACAAGGGTTTAAAGCTCTTTGGTTACATTAAGATTCTATTCAGCTAGTTTTATCCTGGTTGTAAATTGAGTGAAATGGTGGTATCCTTAAGCTTTCTCATTTTTTTCATAAGTCAATCATACAATAGTCGTGTGTGTTCCCAAGAATTTGGGGTTGGGCTACTATATGCTAGGCTTGTCCATGCACACATTTTACATAACTTAATTTGCAGATTATTGTTTGTGAAGACTTCAGATGTGCAAGAGGATAATCTGTAACTAATGCATAACAGAGCATTGGCTCTTCACTGATAAGCAAATACAATCTGAAACTCAGCTATGTTTATAGGTAATATTCATTAATTTATTCTACTGCCCCTTATGTTATTTTTATACTAGGTATTTTCATCTGATGAATAGGAAAAAATATTGGTAATGTGTATTTTCTTTAAAATAGGTAGTGCCAGGAGAGACAGCACTGGCATTTTACAAAGCTAAGAATCCTACTGACAAACCAGTCATCGGAATTTCTACATACAATGTCGTACCATTTGAAGCTGGACAGTATTTCAATAAAATACAGGTACGCCTAACTACAAACTTTATAGAATACATTAGAGGATGAAATGGGTTAGTACTCAATTTGCTACAGTGTTTTAGGAGATAGTTGTATTTCTGAACATGTTTTTCTCAAACTTCAAGCAAGATCTGCTTCTCCCATTGTTTCCACCAGCTGTGAACAAACAGATTGAACAAACCAAATGGGTATCTTCTCTTAACATTAGAAAAAATATCATTTGGTGATTCGTAACCCCTAAAACAAAACACCGCTTGATAACAGCAGCGGACATGTGAAGGTGCTTGGCACAGTATGTATTGTGAAAAATGATGTACGAGCCCCCAATAAAATCATTTTTAATAAAAAAATAAACTATCAAAAAAAGTTGCTATTTGTGTCAGGCAGGGTTCTCTTAGAGAAATAAAAATCAGGACGCTAGTAATTCTTTTTTTATATTTATATATAGAGAAAGGTATATGAGATAATAAAGAAACAGTTAACTATAAAGCAGTACAGATTGCTCGGTGCAACTCACTTGCGTGAGACAGCTAGAAGACTGGCAGTCCTTCAAGTCTTGAGGGCCGCTGAGAGTCCTCTGTAGAGCAATTCAGGCTCTCTGGTCACAGGCAGCAAACAGCAGAGCAGGTCGCCAACAGTCAGCCAGATGACAGAGTCCAACAGTCCCCAGCTCAAGAGATGTCTATCCCAGGAGCGTGGCGAAGTAGGGCTTGAAGGAACCTCAACTCACAGCAACACAGTCCACTCCTATCTCTGACCTTCAATTCATCCCGTGTGTTCATTGGCCGTGCTGTCACAACAGACCCACCAATCTTCTGTGGCCACGTTGGCAAAACAAACCTAGCCATTACACTATTCATCACAGAACTCAAAATTTCCACTAACGGTGTACTTATGAAAGCCTGTACGTGAACAGTTTTTAAAGTTTCTCTTAGAGTGATGTCTCTATGTCATAGTTTCTCAAAGTGGGGGCCCCCCAACCCCCCTGTGGTGTGGATTGATATGAGGGCATTATCCTGGATTCTGGGCTGGAGTACAAAAGGTTTACATTGCTAGGGAGATGATGAGGGTTTTTTTTTTTTTTTTTTTTTTTAAGAGGACAGTAGACCATTAAGTTTGGGAACCTCTGGTCTATGTCATTAAATGCTCTTTCTATAACTTTTAGTGCTTCTGTTTTGAAGAACAAAGACTTAATCCACAAGAGGAAGTAGACATGCCAGTGTTTTTCTACATTGATCCTGAATTTGCCGAAGACCCAAGAATGGTGAATGTTGATCTCATCACTCTTTCTTACACTTTTTTTGAAGCTAAAGATGGACATAAATTGCCGGTTCCGGGTTATAATTGAAGCCAGCAAGTAAATCTTCTTATGATTTGTGGCTTTTGAAAAATTATGTATTTGACTTCTCAGAAAAGTATTTGTACTATATTGCTTTTAATTATTATGTATTGATGATGATTCAACTTGCTCCCTCCATGCCCTGACAACTTAACCACACTAAGGAGCCCACTTAGAGTGCATCCTTAAGAGTGTTTGGCTACCACCAAACTCAAAAGTTTGATAGTAAACGAGACTGTGTGTGTGTGTGTGTGTGTGTGTGTGTGTGTGTGTGTGTGTATATATATATATATATGCAGGCATGGATTTAATGGTACAGTTTAATTCATTAGATCTCTTCCAAAATTTTGGCCCTCGTCCTTGTATCATTTGAATACTTAATGTTTATTTTTGGCTATATACCAGAACTACTGAACAGGTTGATCATTAAATCTCTAAAACAATTGGTTGTTATGCATCTTCAGTGTGAATTGTCATTATTTTTAAAACTTACTGTGGAAGAGATGTGTAACTTGCCCAAAGATTGCATTCTTTCTTCAAATTCTTCTGTTTTACTTTTAAGATCAAGGATTGCTTTACATTGATTGTACCAAGTAATTAGGTTTAAATTGTGATACCATGAGATTTATATATGTATGATTAACTGAAAGTTCCAAGGACCTCAAGTGTGGGCTTGTGTATATGTTCTGATAATCAAAATCCATCTGTGAACAATTTAAGACACATTAAATTATTTTAATAGTAATTTATTTGTCACTTGATTTATGTAAACTAATGCACAATTTATTCTGAAGGTTTTCCAGTGTAAGTAGAAATGTTAGATAACAGTAAAATGGGGAAAAGAATATTTAGCATTACAAAGAATAACTTTAGAGGCAATTCAAGTTTCTAAGTAAAGTATTATTAAAAAAAAGTGCAAATTGACTTTTACATTCAACTTTAAATGAAGGCACTTTGTATTCTTCCTGAATATCACCTTTATTTTTCTCACATTTTATGTTTAATATCTATTCAGAGTTAAAGATTTCTTTTCTAAATGTAGGAAGGACCTGCAAAACCTAAGACCCTGAAATTAAATCAGATGGTTAAATTACAATAAAATTTTTTCAGCTTAAGTTGTAAGTGAATATAATAGTAGCCTCTTTTGAGATAATTTTGAGCAGTTCCCCAGAACCATACATGTTACCCTGGAATAACAACTCTTATATTTAAATTTCTTTACTGCAGGAGAAAGGGCTCAGCATCCACCACAACTATGACGTAGGTCTCGTCTTCCAGGATTCAGAGTTGGGCAGGGTCGGTCTAGTATTCAGAGAGTTGGCACTTGTGATGCAGCTTGTGAGGTCGTCCATTTTCACCTAGAATAGAGAGAAGGAGGTAGCCAGTTGTTCACTATCCTATTCTTATGTTTTGCCTATTTTTTTATAACCCTTACTTGCACCTTTCTCTAGAGCAGCAGTTCTCAACCTGTGGGTCGTGACCCCTTTGGGAGTCAAGCGAACCTTTCACCGGGGTTGCCTAAGGCCATAAGAAAACACAAATATTTCACAATATAGAATTACATATTTTTTATTAGTCACTATGCTTTATGTTTAATTTGTAATGATGAAAATACATTCTGCATATCAGATATTTAATTATGATTCATAACAGCAAAATTACAGTTATGAAGTAGCAGTGTAATTTTATGATTGGGGGGGTCACCACGCCATGAGGAACTATATTAAAGGGTCATAACATTAGGAAGGTTGAGAACCACTGCCCTAGAGGGAGGCCTTGAGATTCAGTCTAGTAGAGAGGGGGGCATTCTTGCACTGTAGAGGCAGGTAAGAGAACAAAAAACGGTAATAGCTCACTGATGGCTGGTGTTCACAGTATTTAAATGAGATAGTGCAACTTGAACATTAGTTACATTGGGAAGAATCCAGATTTATCTTGAAGACTAAGAGTTCTAAGGATCAATTAACAGGTATTAACTGCTCATTAAAGACAAATGCATAATTTTAGTACTGTATTTCTATTGATAATTACTTTTTGCTAGCCTTAAAGACATTTCTATATTTTATCCCAATTTATGGATCCCCGAGTCTCATTATTTCTAGTTGAAAAGACTACAAAGAATGTTTATCATTAGTGATTCATTGTCATTTGCCTAAGAATTTTTATGATACTTAACCACCACAGTCTCAGATTCTCAGATAAACCTTAAGTAAATATTTGCTATAAAAAGTGACAATTGCACTGACGTTGCATGATATGTAAATTGGGTGAGTTGACGTTTTTACCTCAATAGTCAGTATGACTTGGATCTCTTTTGTTGTGATTGAATATCAATTTCTTCATAAATACCTCTGAAATAAAAACAGCAACCATGGAAAAAGGTTATATATCAATTAATAAATTTATAATGATTAAAAATAGCATTTTAGCTTTTAACAGTTAACATGCTAATATCTGCTGCTGCTTTCAGTATTTCAGCTCACATTGAATACTGACTTCTGAAATTCTAATGCTGCGTTTCTTGTTGTTAGGTGCTAGTGAATGGTTCTGAGCCACACCAATCCTAGTCACAGTGTGGCAACACTTCCTGGATTCGGAGCCGTCGTCCCAATTGTTCCTACTCTAGAACCCATTGTGCCCCAGTGTCCGTCCACCTTCTCCCCCACTAAACTCACAAGAGCAGAGAATTCTAAATCTTCTCTTTAGCTTTCTCATTTGCCACATGCTTGATACCTGTTGCACAGCCATATCTACTTAGAGTAATTAATTAACCAAAATATGACTTTTAGAAAAATCCTCTGTTCCTTTTAGGAGGCAGAAACTAATGACAGTGTTCCACTTTCAGAGAGCTTACCTACTTTAATACCAATCATTCTGATCCTAGATATAGGGTAATTTCATAATCCCGAATTTGAAAAACTCTTAATTAAAGACTTTTTTTGCATTAATCTAAAATATATTACTAAATTGAGTGTTTTAAACTGAGGGCCCCAAACTTAGAGGCCTACTCATGCTAAGCAGATGAAACGCATGGACCCAGCAGGTGAGGTGGTGCCCAGTGCTCCATGGCTGCTATCACTCTGTCCCAGCCTGTTGTGAGTAAATAAACATGTAGGTTCTGCGAGGGCTTCCAAAATAATTCAGAAATTAAGATTCTTTGAAAATATGCCAGTTTGGGTACGGTTGGAAATTAAGTTACCAAAAAAAAAAAAAACCACTTTAAAAGTTTGCATCTGCCGAAGAGATTGTGTATTAAGCATCAAAGAACTAAAAATTACATAATTATAAATGAAGGGGAGTACAGATTGGGGACCCAAAGCCCATCAATAGGTGAAGTGACATTCCCTTACAGAGGGGATGAGCCAGTCAAGGTACAATGTAGTAACAGTGAAATATGCAACTTTCTGCTAGTTCTCAAATGTTCCCTCCCACCCACTATCATGATCCCAGTTCTACCTGACAAATCCAGCTAGACCAAGGGATGTACACTGAAGTCGGAAACATGGGAAATTTAGGCTAGATCATCCCTTCAGGACCAGTGGTGGGAGTGGTGATACTGGGAGGGTAAAGGGATGGTGGAATAGAAAGGGGAACCAATTTCAGGGATCTACATATAATTTCTCTGGGGTAAAGTAATAACTTATGAAGGGTTCATGGAAGAGGGGGAGTGGGGAGGGAGGGGAAATATATTGATTGTGATGGGAGTTGTATGAGCCCCCAATAAAATGATTTATTTAAAAAAAAAAGGCAGGGAGGAGCTTATACCAAGGGCTCAAGTAGAAAATATTTGGAAGTGAAGAGGGCAATGTATACAAATATGCATGATACAGATGATGTACTGAATGTTAAAAGAGCTGTAAGACCCCCCAATGAAATTATTGGGAAAAAAAGTTTGCATCAATAATTCTGTGCTTTTGACCAATGAGAAATAACGGTACTCTAAAGATTAAGTTATAACGTAGTTTATAGACTAAACAACAATAGGTTTTGTTTGTGATAGGTACATCGGTAGTGAAGTTCATTGATAGTGACTAAAAAGTTCTTAGAAATGCTCTTTGGGATCAGTTAGAGAAGACGTTAGTTAAAGACACCGTCTACATGGTGTTACTTATGTCACCAATCGGCAAATAGTGCCTTTTCCTGATCTGGACAGAGCCCAACTTCTTCCCAAGACACCTGTGGGGAATGTAACAGCATCCGTGCTGATGGTTCTGGTTATTTCTTATGGGTAGCCTCAGCAACATTTGGTTTTCTTTGAGTCACAGACCGAGAACAGTAAGACCATTAGAGAGTAGCAGCCTCTAAGCCATTTTAATATGATGATCAATGTATACAACACCTAAACAAAGATGAATGAATAGCCAATGCCTGGTATCTCTGCCCAGATCCCCAAACAGTCCTCTTTTTGTAAATGACTTACTCAGCAGTGGTGGCAGGAGCTAAGGGGTCAAACTCCATGACCTCGTAGTAATTGGGTGGCTGAAGATCATTCTTTGTCATTGCTGTAGAAGGTTGAAAAACAGAACCTGTAAACTGTATTTCTCCAAGAGATGTTTGCAGTCAACATTCTATCATTTAAAAACTTCGGATAGAAAAGCCCAGTAAGAGACTGCCCACCAGAAACAAAACTATATGATATACAAATTTACAGGTATTCAAAATATGATACACATTTTTTATAACCTACTAGGATCTGTCATGGAGCCTTGCTGGCACAGTGGTTACAGCTCGTAGTAACTCGTTGGTCAGCACTTCGAAGCCACCAGCCACTGCCCAGGCGAAAGGGCTTTCTACTTATAACCAGTTAGTCTGGGAAACCTGCAGCAGTTCTACTCCACCCTACCATGTCACACTGAGTCCACATGGACTCCATGGCCATGTGGTTAGTCTATCAGTCATGGTGGCATCTAACCTAAATTTAAGTTTACTTCTTGTAACTGCTCTAATTTCTCCCCTCTACCTAATTTTAATTATCAATTAATGTCTGGCTGACTCACACATTCTCACAAGTTTCTTAATGTGATGGAAAAGAGAAAGTCTCCAGTACCTGGATGATTGCTGGGCAAGGGTGGCAGGTTCTGATTTGATGCTGCTGCTGGGCTGCTCTGTGGACTGATGGGCTGTAGTAATAATGAATATGAATCTTCTGGAAGCTGAGGGAAATAGGGCATGTGCTCAAATAAACATTCCACAGGGAAACTAGTGTTATTTAGATTCCTTCACTTCCAAGTGATAGTGCCCCAAAAACCATAAGCTCTCAACTGGATATGGATCAGTGATTTTTAAGTATGTCAGTTTTCTAGGCAATACTTCCACTCTTCTGTCTGACTTTATGCCCATCATATCTGAGCTCTTGTGAAATGTAAAATAAAAAAAGGAAAAAATTTTTTTTAAAAGAAGCAGGACTGGAGATCTGGGTCTTGGTTGTTTTGAACAATATATAATATAAGAAGTCACAGCCTCAGAGAGGCAATACTGAGAACCAAATCATAAATAAAACTGCAGAGAAGCGCATGGTGAGTGGGCTGGAATATGTACAAGAAGGGGTGAGAGGAGAGAAGAATTGAGGAGTGGTCAGTGGATGGGGGGGACATTAGAGCTGATTGTGATGATGTATATACAACAGCTCTTTTTAGAAGTGGCTTAGCTATGGAAGTATATGATATGTGAATATTACTATCAAAAAAACTAAAAAACAAACACCCGACCTATAATTATCATGGGTGAAAAAGGAAGTTTTTGCTTAGGAGGCATTGAGTTCATTTTAATCTTGGTGGAACAATTTAAAGAGGGATACAACAGTGGTTGTACAACACAATATCATTAATGGCACTGGATTATACGTGTAGAAGTTATTGAAGAATGTTGTATTTTTGCCAAGATTATATAAGTATGAGAAAAAAACTGGTAAAGATGGTACAACTGTGCTTAATATAGATGAACTATTGAGTTATATGATATGTGGATGATGTGCCAATTGAACTGCTTTAAATATATATATATTTATAAATATAAAATAAGTCTCTCCTGCTTGTCCTACTTTCCCCCTCTAATTTCACACACATGGAATGGGTGTGCACTAGAGGCCAGGTATGATCATGGACTCTTGGGTCAAAAGGCAAAGTTCCTGCCCTCACGGAGCAGACAATCAAGAAACAAGCAGATGCTGGACGGAAAGCGGCACAGGGCGTGATCTTTATGATTCAGTCTGTCAGTGCAGAGGAAGGGATGAGAGAGGTGGAGTGGTTTGGAGGCAGGGCAGAAAGCACGCCTGAGATTTCGTTGTCAGGGGCTGCCCCACCAAGGGGGACCTGCGCAAAGTGGGCGCTGATGATCTGAAGGAACAGCAAGTCCGCGGGTTCTGAAGCAGAAGACACCAAAGTGAATACCTTGTTTTCCTTCAGGTTGCATAATATTTATTATTGCATAAGGAATTTAAAGTATTTCCATGGAGGGGAAGCCAATGTGGTTTAGGCCCAATAAGAAAAGGGAAGGAGGGGGCCTCCTACTCCCACCACCTGAGGGCAGTGATGCCCCCCCCCAAAAAAAAAAACAACGTAAAAAAACAAAAGAAAAGGGAAGGAGGAAGAGAAGTTCAATCTGTCAGATTTTCACTGAGTATAAACAGAAGGGGGAAGTCATTGGTGGTTTTGAGCAGATGAGTGATCAGACTTGATTATTCTACAAGATTGCTCTGGTTTCTGGGCAGGGAGGATCTGGAGAGAGGAGGGAAAAGCAAAGGCAGAAGCAAGAAGCCCCTTAGAAGGCTACTGCACTGTTCTTCTGATGGGGTTTGGGCAGAGCTGTCAGTGTAGGTGAGGAGGAGCTGTATACTGGATTGGATGTGAAGGTGAAAGCCAAAGTTCAAGCACCATTCCCCAAGGCTTCTGGCCTGGCCCGAGCACCTGCAGTACACTTCTTACTGCGGAACACTGCAGGAAGTGCTGCTTGGCAGTGGTACTGAAGATACCAAGAGAGCATGCTAAGTGAGATGAGAATATAAGGATTCACAGTGTCAGGAAGGGTCTGGGCTGGACACTCAAACTTGTAAAGTGGTCAGAATGTGAATAGCTTTTCAAGACCAAAAGACCAGTGAGGAATGAATGCAGACAGGAGAGAATTGAAGCTTGAATCCTGGAGTCTCCATCTCCAAACCCTGAAGGTCAATAGAAGAGGGGAAGCCAGCAGAGGAGTGGCAGACAAGAGGGCATGAGTTAAGAAAAAAAAGGACTTGTTTCTGAATGGAGCAGATGCTTATCTTTGTCACACGTGACTGAAATATCTAGTAGAGAAGACTGAAAGAACCATCTTAGTCATTTAGCAATATGGAACTCTCGTGGCCTTGAAAGGGCTGCTGATTAAAGTGGTAGGGATGAAAGTCTCTGAAATCTGTAAGAGGATGGCAGGGAAGAAAGTGGAAAGAGGAAATGAAAAGGAAAAAAAAATTTTTTACCACCTTCCAAACTGAAGTGAGACTCAACTTACATTAGCTGGGAAAGGAACCAAGGCAAAGGCCTATCCAGAAGGGCTAGATCAAGGAATGAGGAGGAAACACTGAGCAGAACAGAACAGGAGACATAACAACGAGGAGTCCTGCTTTGTTGGGTGGGCAAGGATCGTCTGCTGATTGGGTGCATTGCCCAAGAAGGGTTCATTACTTACATTGTCATATGTATGCTCTGAAGCGACGTTTTGGCCAGTTCTTTGGGGAAACCTAGGATAGTGTGATAACACAGCATGGTTACCCTACAGTGAGAACACAAATGCAAAAAGTAAGACGATTTTCTTCATCTTCAGGCTACACAATAGTGATACATTTATATAATAGCTGCCACCTGGTTTCAATGTCCATGTATGTAGGATGCCCAAACAGCAAAGTAAGCAGACACACAGTATTGAGTCTCGGCAGTGCTAGTTCTGAGCCCCTGGAACACGCACTGTTCACCCAAAAAGGCAGAGCGGTTAGTCTGTTCCCCCAGAGTAGCTACCGCTCCATTTCCTTAGGGTGAGAGGCAGTACAGAGCACACATTAGGGAGTATGGCGGATTCTGCTTATGGCTAAGATGTTCTGTGAAAACACACAGTGGAAACACACAGTCTTCAGTGGAATGACACTTTGAAACCTGGATAGAATGTGCAGGGCAAAGATGTCACTTGCAGGACCAAGATGCACCTGACTTGAGCCATAATATTTCCAATTTACTCAAGCATGTGCAACCGGACAATGAATAAGGAAGACCACAGAAGAAGTGGTGCATTTGAGTTAAGGTACTGGCAAAGATTATTAACAGCACCATGGACTGCCAGAAGAGCAAACAGATGGGTCACACAAGAAGCACAGCCAGAACTTATTTCATGCCATTGGGACCCTCAGCTGTTGCAACTAGGCATTCCTCCCACTGCTACCAGCAGCTACCAGCAGGAGCAGCAGCAGGAAGGACCAGCAGCCAGCTCCCATCTGTCTTCAAGATGGTGTTTGGGGCTGAGCCCCAGTGGCATAGTGGTTGTGTGTGGAACTGCAGCCCACAGGGTTGGCAGTTCATATCCAGCAACAGCTCTCCAGGAGCAAGGCTGGGCCTCCTACTCCCACCAGGGGGCAGTGATGCCCACACACAAAAAAATATGGTGTTCACATAAAGTTCAAATCCCAGAAGACCCACTTCACAGAAAGTCTCATAGATACCACACTGGCTTTTGTGTTGCTGTGATGCTCCCGAGGAGCCACTGGTGGCTTTGAACTGTTAAACTTTTGGATCACAGCCCAACAGAGTGTAGTGGTGACAAGTTGGGCTGTTAGGTTGGCAGTTTGAAGTCAGCCACTCTGTGGGAGAAAGCTGGGACTTTCTACTGTTGTGAACAGTTACAGCTTTGGGAACTATTAAGGGCAGCTTGACTGCCAAAGAGGGTCGCTGAAGCAGGACAGACTCTATGGCAGTGTGTATGTGGATTGTGTTTTGTTTGTTTCATTATAGACACCAAGTGATACATAGCTATACTCAAAATATGCAGAAACTTTCAACTTCGTAGAAATGAGAAGCAATACTAATGCCAAGACAAGAGTTGGAATTACCTGCCAGAGATTGTAGTTACTCTATTTTTCATGGAAATAACATGGCCTTCTGTGTTTGTTTGCTCTCTGGTCCCATGAATACTATTCTTCTACGTGCCACTATGCCACATTTTTTAAAAATTGCTTAAAAAAATAAGATTAGTAAAGTATGCTTATAAAAATACCTGCAGAGAGAAGAGTGGTTGGCAAAAAGATGGAGATGGTGCATTGTTTTGTTCTATAACATAGGGGGGAGCACAAATACAGTCCTCCACTACCATAAGTTATGCAGTCAAGTTTCCTACATTTCCGGAAATCATAGGGGTCAGTGCAATGGATAAGCCTCACCCTGGGAAAACCACCTTCATGATCGTGGTGTCTCCCCTGCCAGGTAAGCATGGTGGTGCATGGTATGTGCGTAAAATACAATAAAAACACAGCATTATACAAATGATCTAACAAGCCATTAAAATTGATATTGGAGGATAAAAGGGAAAATTGCCTTAACAAAGAAATAGATGGAAAAATAACAATAATAAAACAGTATCAGGTCAAGAGCAAAATTGAGAACAGTGGGAACTCGAACTCAATAAAAATATTAAAATAAGGGGCTGAGCCCTGGTGGCGTAGTGGTTGTGCACGGGATTGCGGCCCACTGGGATGGAGGTTCAATTCCAGCAGTGGGGCTGGGCCTCCTACTCCCACCACCAGAGAGCAGTGATGCCCCAAAAACAAACAAAAAAAATATTAAAATAAGAGTGAAAATACAGAATGAATGAAACCCTAGCAATTTATGAGACAATGATAGCAGACCCATCAGCATCTCTGGAGGAGAAAATACATTTTAAATTTTAAAAAGCTGAAAACGTCGCAAGTTTGGTGACAGACATGCATTCAAAGATTCAAGAAGCGGGCTGAGCCCTGGTGGCCTAAGTCGTTGAGTGCAGGACTGCAGCTCACTGGCTTGGCAGTTCAAATCCAGCAGTGGCTCTCAGAGGCAGCACTGGGTAGCGCCCACGACTACCAGAGGCAGTGATGCCCACATACACAAAAAAAGATTCAAGAAGCTTATGGTAGAGGTTCAGTAATAGCACCACCCAATAGGTATATGCAAAACATAATTCTGAGACTCTGGCAATGTTACCTTAATTTGAAAAAAGGATCGTTGCAGTTGTAATTAATTTAAAGACCCTCAGGTGAGGGTCCAGATGGGCCTTAAATCTGTTGATGAGCATTCTTCTAAGAGAAAGAGGGAGATTTGAGAGAGAGAGAGAGAGAGAGAGAGAGAGAGAGAGAGAGAGAGAGAGAGGCGCAAGGTGAAGATAAAGGCAGAGAAATTGGAGCGATGAGCTCACAAGCCAGGGGATGCTGTCAGTCACCAAAATGTGGAAGAGGTCAAGATTGAAAAGCGACCCTGCTGACTATTGGACTTCTAGCCCTCCGCACTGAGATAATGGATATTTTAAGCTATCCAATTTGTGATATGTTGAGCATCCACAGAAAACCGATAAAAGATAAAAAGAATTCTCACACCTAGAATGTCATAATCAAACTGTTCAAAACTAAGGAAGAGAAAAAAAATTCCTAAGATTAGCCAAGGGCAATGGGGGGAGACTACACTCTGACATTCCTTCCTCTTGCTTTAGAATGTGAGTGTCTCTCAGGTAGGTAATTGCTTGACCCCTTTTCGCTTTGTTAGACAAAGAACATTTATTTTACAGTCAGTGATCACCTCTTGAATCCATGTGGCCTTTTTCCCTACCCCACTACTTCCTGTGGCCTCATGCCATCCCTTTTCTTCCCCCCTTTCTCTCAGCAGTGATAGGCACACACTGGACATCTTCTTTGGATATCATCGTCCCTTCCACAGAAAGCTGGGATCAGCAGTCTGCCTGTGCCCCATGGGTGTGTGAAAATGGGGTCGCATACCTTCTAGAATGAAGTGCATAAGCAATGAGGTCTCTGGAAATAGAGAAGAAGAAATAAAAGAACATTGTTCCTTAAATTTCCTGGGGTCCTAGTCGATTATGGACAACTGTTATCATGAAATTAATGACTAAATAAAAAATCAAACTACCATCGGGGGTGTGGGTGTGGGTGGGGAAGTAGCCAAAGAAAACTATGTATCATATATGAGAACAAAATTTCAAATGAATGAAGGTTTCTCTTCAGAAACCATTTCAGTCAGAAGAGACTGCAGCAACTTTTTTGAATTACTGACAGAAAAGAATTGTCACGCAGAATTCTACGTCCAGTGGAACTATCCTTTAGGAGAGAAGGTGAAATGAAGACATTATCAGATCAAGTAAAACTAAAAGACTTCTTGCGAAAAGACAAAAGAATTGTGAAAGAAAACGACTTTCCTCTTGAGTTCTTTTTTTTTCTCCTCTTGAGTTCTTCAAAATATATTTTTAGGATTAAAAACAAGAGTTCGAACACATTGAATTTTTCAAAGTATGTAGGTAAAATAGATGAAGCAAGTATAATGTAAGGGAGAAAAGTAAATATTTTGGGTGGTAAACTGTCTACATTCCACTACTTTTGGTAAAATTTTGATTCTCAGCAGACTGAAGTATGTATATTGTAATACCCTGAGCAATTACACACACACACAAACTACAAGATACACAGAAACATATATGTGTGTATATGTATATATATATTTGTATATACAAATGTATCTGTAAATATGTATACATGGACTTTAAAAAGCTTATGGAAAAATACCATTCTCTTTTGATTCCATTTTCCATAAAGTTTTGAAGCACCCTTGTACATACCCACTCGACAAAGACAGAATCAAAATTACATTGGTAGAGTAGAATGCTAAAAACATTTCAACAATTCGCAATAAGGTAGGAAAGATGAAATACAGACATAAACAAACAAATGTGGTGTGAAAAAATACAAGCAAATTATACAATGACAACCAAATCGAAACATATCAATATTTATAGTAAATGGCCTAAAACAACAAAAGGCAAAAGTAGTGAGGAATAACTATATGCTATGTATAAGGTTTTTCATATATTTTGATATGGTTAAGCTCAAAGTAAATGGAAAAGGTGTGCTGTGTAAGCACTAATCAAAAAATCTTAAGAGTGGTAACATTAACATTAAAGTAGACACCATGACAAAGCAAATAAAAGACAATGCACATACTGATAGAAGAATCTATTTGCCAGTATGTAACGTTCTTAAATATAGATGCACTTTCCAGTGCTTCAAAATAAACAAACCTATGTTGTTGCTAAGTGCCATTTTGGTTCCAACTCAGAGCAATCCTATGACACTGCCAGGTCCCTCACCCTCTGTCCAAGGTACGCCTATCACTGGGGCCCCTCTCAATCTGTCTTTCCGAGGACTCTCTCCGGTTTTGCTGACCCCTGCCTTTAACAAACATCATGTCCTTTATCAGAAACTGGTCCATCCTGCTAACACATCCCAGGTCCTGACAACAGTCTCACCATCCTCACTTCTGAAGAGCATCCTGGCTGTAATTCTTTCAAGGTGGATTTGTTTCCTTCGTCTGACAGTCCAGAAATAGTCTTCAGCAAAACCCTAACTCAGATATATCAGTTCTTCTGTGGTTTTCCTCATTCATTCCTTGTGCTTGCACATGCATAGGAAGCCATGGGAAAAACCATGCTTAGATCAGAGCACGTCAGGCCTCAAAGTGACCTCGTGGCTGTTTGTACTGGTCTTGTGCAGATTATGTTGCTTGATTTATACAGTGATGCATCTGTCCATGAGCATCAATTGTGGATCCAAATAAAATTTAATCCTTGACAACTTCCGGTTCTGAAAATTTGAGTTATCTTTACCTTGAGTTGTAATCCATATTGAAGCTTCAGTCCTTGATCTTCATCAATAAGTGCTTCAAGGTCTTCTCACTTTCAGCAAGCAGAGGTTATGTCATCTGCCTATTATAGGTTGTTAGTAAGCCTTCTTCCAAACCTGCTGCTGTCCTTCTTCACACAGTCCAGCTTCCTGGGATATTTGCTCAGCATACAGGTTGTATAACACATCCTTTCTGATTTAAAACCACCCAGCATTCCCTTACACTGTCCTAAGGACTGCACGTTGGCCCATGTACAGATTCTGCATATTATCCGTAGTTCCTTTTGATCCACATAATCAAATGTTTTGCATGATCTATAAAACACAAATGTTTGTGGTATTCTCTGCTGTCAGCCACAATCAATCAGATGCCAGTAATGACATCCTTTGTTGCATGTCTCTTCTGAATCTGGCTTGACTTTCTGGTAGCTGTGTGCTAAATTTCCTAGATCCATGAGGCAGCTGTGCCACTGGAGGAGTGGTTGAGGAGCAGGAAAACCAAAGCAAGAAGACAATACAGAGTCTTGTCCTGACTTTCTGGCAAGTGGAGAAAGCAGAGTTGAGTGTTCTTGGGCTGGAAGTTCACTCACTGAGTAAGATACCTACAGCTACTCAATGGGGGAGCTACAATTGAGAACATCAGCCTGTGACATGTATTTTTGGTATTTATTGTATGTTCTTTTTGTTGGGGGGGGGGGGCATCACTGCCCTCTGGTGGGAGTAGAAGGTCTAGCTTTGCTCCTGGAGAGCTGCTGCTGGATTTCGACTGCCAAGTCAGTGGGCCGCCGTCCTGAACACAACCACTACGCCACCGGGGCTCAGCCCGTCTTGATCATTTCTGATCCTGAATTGTAACCTGTTAATATCCCTTATAAAACTAATGTTAATATCCCTTATATGGCCTTTGAGTAAGTTACTAAACCCAGCTGAGAGGTGGAGAGTACTGTGGAAGAGAAGGCTGGTGTAAGAATTATTAAGGTTGAAGGGTGCAGGCAGGTCTGACCTTCGGCCTTGGACCCAGCATTTTAACATATACTGGAATGTCTCATAATTACATGAGAAGCATTCAACCTGAGATATTGGCCCAATTTATTGGTTGAAGAAACAGCTATTCACTTATTACCATTTCCTGACATACACCTGGATCTTTCCTTTCTTCTTGTTCTCTTAGCAGTCCTGGTGGTTGAGTGGGTTAAGTGTTGGGCTGCTAACTGGAAGGTTGGCAGCTTGAACCCACCAGCTGCTCCAAGGGAGACAATGAGGCAGCTTGCTTTATTTTCTGTTTTTGGGGGCATCACTGCCCTCTGGTGGTGGGAGTAGGAGGCCCAGCCTTTGCTCCGTGGAGCTGGAATCGAACCTCCATCCCAGTGGGCCGAAGTCCCGCACACAACCACTACGCCACCAGAGCTCAGGCCGCAATGTGCTTAACTAAAGATTTACATAACCTGGGGAACCTCTAGGGCAGGTCTGCTTAGAATCAAATCCAGGGCAGAGGCTTCACATAATAACAAATATATTGGTAATTGCTCCTCATGCAGAGTCTACTTCTTTTATTCTAACTGTATATTAATGTACAGGATAGGTGTTTATTTAACTAGCCCCTAGCTAATGGATGCTTGAACTTTTTCCAATTATTTACAACTTCACAACATCTTGTAATGTGTAACTTTATAAATATCTCCTTTTGCAGAAATGCAATATAAATTCCTAGAATTGAAATTGTAGATTTAAAAGCAAATACATTTCTAATTCTGATATTGCCACTTGCCTCTTCTCGAGTTCAATAATGTCATAGTGTCTCTATTTCTATAATCAAATGTTTAGATTTTTTCCAAAGCAAGATATTTGAAATTTATGTCTTAGCATAGTTTGGTTTACATTTCTCCACAAGTGAGATGGGGTGTAAACATACTGGCCTGTTTATGGGTCACTTGTGCTACTTCTTTGGTATTCCACCAGGTCATCAAACCTGGAATTTACTAGTTATATTAACTTGGGCAAACTTGACTCCCTTCCCAGACCTCAGGGTACTCATCTGTACAATAGGATATTATTATCGATCCAGTAACTTTGTGAAGCTTAAATACGATAAACGGGCAGAGCTTAGCAAAGTGCCTGGAATGTGGTAAGGGAACTGTCTCTCATCAGCCATTACTGTTCCAATCTTGAACCTCCCTTCTCTTTCTTCCTCTCTGGCATTGTGGGAGGGGAGCTTCAAGTTAAGGGTCTGTGAAAAATGGCATGAAAAGATAATGGAATTGTTCCATTAACTTTTCAGAGCCATATAATATTGGGCCCCGAATACTGTATATATTGCTATATACAGTCTTTCACTGAAAGTGTTAGGAGCCCTAGGAAAAACTCCTAGGAAGAAAATGAAGGTTCACAGCGGTTAAGTTATCCTAAGATCATGCGGCTTAATAGCAGTGAAATTTTAAGTCAGACCTGTCTGATTTATAAGTCTGTGCTTTTTCTATTATGCCTTCTTTCTCCCCCGCACCCCATGCTTTTTTTCTTAAAACGAGAATTCAAATGATAAGGTACTAATTCTGCAACAGAGCTGACAAACTTACATTGCTGTTTCTGTGTTTTCCGAGGCGAGCAAATCCACCTGTGGATGATGACTGGGGTCCTCGGTGTTTGCTACAACAGGACTTGGAGATCGAAAACCTAGAACACAAAATGGACTTGTAGTTCAAGTTTGTCAGTGAGTTGCTTGCTGGATTTTCCCTGGCAATAAACAACCAAAGTAAAGAGATTAATTTAGTTTTCTGCCACCATGAAACCATGGAATTACTTCAGAAATTAAAAACCATCACTCATGTCATTTGAAAAGGAATACCACACCAGACAAGAGGTTGTTGGTGGGACGTTTTCTGAAATGCGAAGCTATTCAAAATGGAAGGGAATTTTTGTTTTGCTCTTTTGAGCACAAATGTAAAGTACCGACCAACATAGACGCGATACTGACCTCTCTAAGGATTTAACTTTCCATAAGTCTAAGTGACTCATCTCAAAGGGTAAAATTATTTTCTCCCTCTGAAAATTCTTGACAACCTAAGTAAGCTCTACAACATAGTTGGACCCCATACATTGTCCACTGGCCCATAAAAGTAAGTAACTTACATTTTAGAAATAGGGGGAGTTATTTTTTTTTTAATCCACAAATTCAGTGGCCTGTATATTCTGACCCTGGGGGGAAAATCTTTGAAGAAAAACAAACAGGTTTCAGTTGGCAAAACTTCTGAAATCCTATGATTTTCATCATCCTTACTTTGCAATTTATCTAAACTTTTTTGAAATAATGACAGAATGGAAAGAGAGCAAGAGAGAACCCTAAGCCTACAATGTCATCTATAGACATTTTTTCATTTACCTCTATTGTTATCTTTAAAAGGAAAATCTTGCTTCCAATGTATAAAAGAAGACTGTCTTAAACATAGTGTGGTTAACAAGTGAGAGTTAGGATTTCAACTTGGAGTCTTTGATTCTAAAACCTGTTTTTCTCTCCACCCATGTATGATACGTGCTAACTCTTGGATATCTCCATCACCTGATTTTAAGACATATATTATATATATATCCCTTATCTGATTTCATTATTCATTATATGTGTGTGTTGAGTGTGTGTATCTCCCTGCTCTGATGCTACAATAGAAGAGAGAAACCTAAAGGTAACAGTGTATGGGTTCAGAGTAGCCTTTTGCCAGGGGTCCTCAAACTTTTTAAACAAGGGGCCAGTTCACTGTTCCCAGGGCCGGAGTAAAGTTAAAAAAAAAGAAAGCTATGAACAAATTTACTGTGGACCTGGGATGAGTTGGCTGCTAAGCAGGGCAGGCAGTGGTGGCAAAAATACTCAGCAGCCGGATAAATAAATACCCTCGGTGAGCCACATGTGGCCTGTGGGCCACAGTTTGAGGACATCTGCCTTAAGCACTGTTCATGAAGTAGAAACACCTCAAAAAAAAAAAAAAAAGCCAGGTGACCTGAGATTTGATACCAATGGGGATGAGTTTCAAGGACTTCCTCCCCCAGACACATCCCAGACCTCTATTGAATTAGAGCCAATCATCAGTTGGGAAGGAATTACTTCTCCAGATACAGCTTTCTGACATTAAAACTGAGTTCAATCTTTCTCAGGTGGTATTTAATTATGAAACCATGGAGAATTGTTTCACATCAAGCTCTTCTGCTGGTCTGAAAAGGTCTGGTGCTCATTTACTTAAGTCTGAAAGCTGAGCATTGATGGTGTTGAGTTCTCCCAGAGGGGCCCCCGGAGTTGGATGACAGGGGCTAAGGTCCAGGAGATCACAGGATGGGGCAGAAGGTCCACTGGCAGTCTGAAAACAAGAACCAAAGACACAATTTAGGAAGATAAGTGTGCCCCGCAGTTTATCTTGGACCCTTCCCTCCCTTCCCCACCCTGATGACTTTCTGGTTTGGATTCATTTTGAGTGAGAATTTGCTTCCTTTTGGGAGCACTGGCAACTAATCAGATTTCATCACCTGCACCAGTTTCTGCTGAATTAGGAATCATTTTTTTTTTAATGAAACAAGGCAAAGTTTATTAAGGACAGATAAAAGAGGAAAAGGTAAGAACGAGTTCAAACCCGATTGAGAGAGAAAAAGAAAGGAAGAAGGGCAAGTTTGAACTTGGGCTACAGCATGACCACGCAGGATCAACACTAAAGCCGAATTAGGAATCATTTTACAATCACTTATAAACCACTTAATAACCTGCAGGATCAAGTTATTAAGGCAAGTATTTCACACCACTAAAACTACTCCAAACTGCTAATGCCCACCTCCTCTTTTTAAAGACATGCTCTGAATAAGCCCTGCTCTTTTTTGTACAATTGGTGAAATGTTCACTTTTTCCTTTTACAACATTTCTATTCACTTACATTGGCAGCTTCCTCCTGATTTTCATTTTGCTCCAAAACCCTCTGTTGGTTTCGAGTGAATCTGTTAGATTATCAAAATGCAAGTATTTAAGAGAAAATAAATAGAGAAATTCTACAGGATTTAACACATGATTATTAATGCACAAGTATTCTGAAACAAAGGTAGTCAGTCTCACCCACACACAATTTCCAATAAAATATTTTCAACAGCTTCTCATATATAGAGGTAATGATGCCCAATAGACAAGATGGCAAACTGTTAAAAACTAATACTAGCATCACCCCAAAATAGTCATCATTAATTTATGATGGATTTCCTTTTAGTCTTTTTTCTATATGTTATACTGTTTTCAAACTTAGTGGAAGTAACATATAATACAGCCCTGTGTCCGATTTCAATTATGTTGTGAGCATTTTTCTGGGAACACAACCACTTAGAAATACAATTTTTATGGCTGCATATTATTTAATTTATTAATATATCCATGTTGGACCATTTTCTTATTCTCAAATATTTACATTTCAAATTTTTCAATTACAAATAATATTCCCAAATCATTTAAATATATTTAAAGTATTTTAATGAAAAATATTGACCTTTTAAGATTTCTATACCATTTTATATCATCCATCGTTCATAATGGAGGGGAAGTTAATAGGTTGAATAGCTTTGAAAGGATAATGAAGGTTAAGGCATTAGTTCAAGGTTCAAATATCAATATTAATTTTTAAAAGACCCACAATCTAGATAAGACTTTCTGAACTTAAGTTTATTTATCTGTTAAAAGGGGTTAACATTTGAATGACTTCCTTCAGAATAATTCTACAGGGAAAAATAAGTATACAGGTACAGAGTAGATAGCATGCTACATGCATTCACATGCACACACACACAAATAATGAGAGAATGCATGTGAGTGGATGTTAAAACGCTGTTCCTGCAAGCTGAAAGTTGCTTTAGGAATACAGTATGATTATTATGGCATTGACTCCGTAAGTCTAGAAACTGAACACACGCGATAAAGAATTTTCTCTGACCTAAACAAACTGATATTGTTAATGAACTTAGATGCAAAAACACTCAACAAAATCTTAGTCAATAGAATACAAAAGTTTATTAAAACATAATTTATCATGACCAAATGGGATTCATACCAGGGATGCAGGGATGGTTTAACACCCAGAAAGCCATCAATATTATCCACCACATTAACAAGAAAAAGGACAAGAACCATATAATATAAGCAGATGCAAAGAAAGCATTTGATAACATTCAACACCTATTCTTAATTAAAACTATCAAGGATTAGAAATAAATTACTTTAATATGATAAAAGCTATATATGAAAAACCAACTGCCAACATCACAATCAATGGTGAACATACACAAACATTTCTCCTGGAAAAGGGGCCTGACAAGGATGACCCTTATATCCACTCCTACTCAACATTATCTTGAAGGTCCTAGGCAATAATATAAGAGAACAAAAGGATATCAAAAGTATAAAACTGGGACAAGAAGAAATGAAATTATTGCTATAGGCAGATGATATGATTTGCTATATTGAGAATTCCAAAAGATCCACAATAGAATTGCTGGGAAAGATAGAGGAATACAGTAGCGTGGCAGGTTATAGGATCAACATGCAGAAGTCAATTGGATTGTTATCTACCATTGGTGGGATTACAGAAAGTGAGATCAAGATGGTAGTACCTGTTACAACAGCCAAGCATAAATTGAAATTATCTAGGGATATTTCTAACTCAAAGTACAAAAATATGCAAGAGGAAAACTACTGAACATTATTACAAGAAACCAGACAGAGCCTACACAATTGGAAGAACAAAGTTATGCTCATGGATCGGAAGACTCAAAATTGTAAAGATGACAATCCTGCCTAAAGCACTATATAAATTAAATCTGGATACAAATTCCAGTTTCATTTTAAAAAGAAATTGAAAAACTGAATACCAACTTTATATCGAAAGGGACGAAACCCAAAATTGACAAGGAACTCCTCAAGAACAAAGTGAACATCTTTGTACTATTTTTTTAAAAAACAACTTATTATACAACCACAATTTTCAAAGCAACATGGTACTGGTATAAAGATAGAACAGAAATCCAGAAAAAAGACAGTAGCATATAGCTGACTGATCTTTGACAAAGGCCAAAAAATATCAAATAGGAAGCATATGCCCTTTTCAACAAATGGTGCTGAAAAAGCTGGACAGTAGCCTGAAGAACAAAGAAACAAGACCCTTATTGTACTCCATGCACAAAAAAATTCAAGGTGGATCATGGAACTAGAAGTGAAATCCAAAATTTTCAGGATCTTCATTGAGAAAATTGAGATAAAGCTAAGAAACATAGAATTCATGGGCTATCAGAAATAAGGAAGGATATACACCCAGAGGAAGAAAAATAGACAAGTGGAACCTACTAAGGATAAAATACTTGTGTACATACAACTTCATTAGAAAGTAATGAGAGCTCATATTGGGAAAAGACATTTAGTAACATATAATAGAAAAGGGTTTACTATTAAAATCTATAGACTCTTGTAAGCTAACAAGAAGAAAACAAATAGCCCATTTAGGAGGTGTGCAAGAGACTTGAACAGAAAATTCAGAGGAAACTCAAATGGCCAATCAACAAAGGAGAAAATATTTCTGACCATTAGCCCATCCAGGAAATACAAATGAAAACAACTATGAGAAACCACCTAATGCTCACAAAGATAGCCCAATTAAAAAAAGAAAGCAATAAATTCTGGAGGAAGTATGGTGAGACAAGAACTCTTATTCACTGCTGGTATCCTTATAGATATGGCATCTACAATGGCATCTAAGAGGAATTACTGAAATGTGTATGATGGAGAAAAATAACTGTAGGATAAGAGGAAGATACACACACACACACACACACACACACACACACACATCAAGGAAACAGATGGACTTGGAGCTTCTACTTAAATCCTGCCTCAGTATAAGAACAGTTTGTTCTAATAATTTGGTCATGTATGATATTCACCTTCCTGACAATCACTGAAGACCATAAAAAAGGATACATAAGAAAATGTGGTGAAGAAAGCTGATGATGCCCGGTTATCAAAAGATATAGCATCTGGGGTTTTAAAGACTTCTAATAAAAGAAGTAGCCATCTAGCAGGGAAACAACAAAATCCAAATGGATGAAGCACACCAGCATGTGCGATCATGAAGTGTGGCGGTAAGAGAACTCAGAAGTTCAAAAACACACAATCAACTGAATGTGAAAGGGCATGGATATAATAGAGACCCCAAATCCACCTATAAGGAGATATGACAATACCTCTCAGATAGTCCACGTGGAAAGGATGCTCAATCCAGGGAGCCATATAGCACTAATTAAGCACATAATTATCCACTACTTTTTTCTATTTCCTCCCCTCACAATTAAGGCTTTTCTTTGCTTTATCTCATTAAACATGTAAGATTTGAATATGTTCATTTGTTTATTCAAGATTATTTGGTACATGAACAATCCAGTTCACGAACTAGTTATCTAGTTATCAAGCTAGATAACTCTGTAGAAACAGTAATAGGAGTAATGGTTCCCTGAGGTTATGGTAAGGGGCAGGATAGGGAGCTGAAAGTATTGGTGACTGTGTTTGATGCAAACAGAAATGTATGTGACCGGATACATTGGATTGTGTAAGACATGCCAATAAAAGTATTAAAAAAAGGAATTTTTTTCGATTTTGTCCCTCTCTGCCATCCTCCTTCTATTTTACAACAAAGTCTTCTCATATATGGTGGTCACTGGGCTTGAATGACTTATTGTACAATTGGTAGAATGTTCACTTTTGCCTTCACAGGTAACATTTCCATATTTGCACAAGTATTTCATGGATATAACGAGTCAAGGCTTTGGGGAGGTAGTGTATGCTAAATTAATGGCAATATCAACAGAATTACCTTATGTTCCAGGGAGATGATTCATAATATTCTCTAACATAAAATGGTCAGAGAGATATATAAATGAATCGGAGAGATATATAACCCATAGATACATAGCTGGATTTGCAGCTTCAATTCCAGCTCTAATCTAAGAAAAATTAGTACTTGTGATATAGCTCTGCTTGATGCCGGTGCTCATGAAGAGATCACTGAAAATGTGGGTGCTATAGCCAAGTGTGGTTAAGAAACCAGATGGTGGCCTGCTATTAGAAAAAATAATAGGTCTTAAAAGCTCAATATTTAATGAGTACCAATTTGTTAATATTGTGCTGTCCAAACCTATTAAGTAAAAAACCTATTGGTACTCAGTAGATTTAAAAAAAAATCCCTGGATCTTAAAAATCTTCAAACAAGCAGTCATCTAAGTGTGGTGTCAACCAAGTCCACATGGAAGAAGTACACCAGCCTTTATCAGGGCTTAGCTTGTGAACACCTCTTCTGTAGAAGGCTATGGCTGACAGTGGAAGCCCAAAATCCATTTGCAGGGTCCCCACATCGACGGAACCTCTGGTGAACCCTCCCTCTCTGACCACAGTGATGGAAGTGAACAGCCTTAGCACCAGACGAAGAGCCTCGTGAAGTCAGCTGTGGCAGATGCGGCTATGTTAAAAGGTAGTATCACTTCATCTCCCATCTGATTCATTTTAAAGTTGTTTTAGTTTTTAATATTTTTGGCTTTCTCTTTGAGGTTTTTCTATGTACTGTCTGGTTGTTGTTTTCTTTGTATTTTGTCTGGTTTTCTATATAGGGACTCCTGGAGAGGTAGCTCTTTAAGACAGTAACTGGGCAGGGGCATGACAGAGGAAGATGAGGAGAAACCGAGAGCTAACAACAGTGAATATGAGAAGAAAATGTTCTGACACTGATTGTGGTGATCACACAAACCTTATTATGTCTGAATGATTAAATTGTATCGTGTGTGAAATATATGCCAACAAAACTAGATTGGGGGTATTTTTAGATTGGGGGGTATTTTTTCTTAAAAAGATAGATTGGGGGGTATTTTTTCTTAAAAAGATAGATAATAAAGGGCAATGGACATGAGACTGTTCATTGCTAAAACGTCATCCAAGGACACAGAGTTCAACAGTGACCATGTCACCTTTCAGCCAGAGGATCGCTACTAAATTTAAGAAAGGTAATGTTTTAGTTACTGGTTTTATATCACAAATTCTCTTGGTCTATTCATTAGTAGTTAGAAAGATATCTATTCAAGATATTAAAAGCTTATTGGGATTTAATGATGATAAGAGATCAATATTTAATGAGTATCAATGTGTCCAAACCTATTAAGTACAAAACCTACAGATACTCAGTAGATTTAAAAAAAAAAAAATCTCTGAATTTTAAAAAATCAACAACTTGTCTAGGACTACCACGTACACTGGAATATAAGCCTTTTAAATTTTCCCCCCATACTGCCACACTGGTCTCATTTTCCATTAGTTCATTAAAAATATAGCCAATGTACAAGTGAACATTCCTGGCAAGCGTCAACCCAGCAGGATTCTGAGGGTCTCAAGAAACATCACTGTAACTGGGAGGAACACCTCTGAGCATTTGGTGTCTAGGGGCACATGAAAGAAACGATCCCTCCTTGAAACGCCAGAATGACTCCTACAGAGATAAAGGGCTGCAGCTTAAGCTGGAGGCTTTCAAAGGTTTCAGAATTTTTATGATAAGTGGCTCTAGGAAGAGTTGGAAAGTGAGGCCAGAAGACTTGCCTGGAGCTATGTCAATATACAGCATTTTACAAAAGACTGAGTCCCCTGGAAGCACAAATTGGTAAGCACTGGACCACTAGCCCAAAGGTGAGTAGTTAGAAGCTACCTAGGGGAAACTCAGAGGACAGGCCTGGCACCCTGAAATCCCCATGGTGTAGTTTTTCTCTGCAGACATGCCAGGACTCAGAATTGACTCAACAGCAGCTTGCAACTGAAATATCCAATAAGTCAGAAATAGACCTGGACCAAAATGCAGCTAAACAAAAGCTTCCAACTCACATGGCATACAGATATTTGTCAGTGTGAGTTACAATGATAGAAAATATAGAAACAAAGAAAAATATATGACAAAGATTGAGTACTTTTAAAATGATTATTTTCTATTTTCTACATGGAAAAAAATACATTTCTAGACAAACTCTGGCTGTTCTATTTTTGTATAGCCTATTTATTTCATATAAAATACCCTATTTTCCCTTATCATTCCAAGATGAAGTTAGCTCAAAATTCAACTCAAAAATCTAGCTCAAACCCCACCATCAATCCAAATTGTTTTACCTATAACATTCATCTATTTGAGAGCCTACATACTCAGTGCAGATCATGCGGGTAAGATCCTAGGGCCTTCTCACAGATTAGTGGGTACTGCTTACCACCCCCAAGGATACCCCCGAATGTCCCAAGCACTGCTCAGGTGCTCTCTCCGTGCTGAAAGTCTCACTGCAATTTCCCAAAAGGTCAGGGCCATGCTCCTTTATCTCAAGTGGAAGGTGGTCTTTCAGATGTCTTCCGTTTGTGGCTACTCTAGTGAAAATGCTGAAGCACTAGTGGCACCACCGAAATTGCAGGAAGGTTGGAGATAATGCTCCATTTACTCACCTCTCATATCCAAGGAGGGCATTATTCAAATCCTCATTTACTTTAATTAACTCAGCAGTGACATCTTCATTCTCCACCACTGTCAGTAGGTCCAGGATCCTCTTCTGCATCTCTCGGCATGTCTTATAAAGTTGCTGCCACAGAAAGAAGAGAGTTCTTTTGAGAATGATGAAGGCAATACATGTACAAATGTGCTTGACCCGATGGATGTACAGATGAATTGTAAAAGGAGTTGTAAAATTCCCCAATATAATGATTTTTAATAGGTTTTCTTTTTTCATGCTATGAATAGTATACAAAAGAAAAACAATTTGTCAATCCGCATGTCCCTCCAATCCATCGTCCCCACTGAAACACCGACAGGAGACTACGAGAGTATTTGATTTGGGACAACTGTGAACCACTTGAGGTGGAGTGGTGGTCATGCATTAAGCTGTGATGCACATGGTGGGCATTTTGAAACCACCCGCCGCTTCTCAGAAGGAAGACTGGGCTTTCTACCTCTGTCAGCAGTCACAGGCCCTAGGAGTCAGCACTGACTTGATGGCAGTGAGTCTGGAATTGGAGTGAGTACCCTAAATTATTCTACTTAATGCAGTTAAAAGAAATCCCCTTATTAAACACAATTAGCCTAAGGTACTTTACTTAATGCAATCTCGATGGAATTATTATAAATTGCTTAAAGACAAATAGGTTGGGTGCAGATGTCACCCAGACGGGTCAGATAATACTGAGAATCTTCTCTCATTTACTGTCTTGCTAGAGATTAACAGCTAGGCCCTGCTTTCTCATTAGTCAATAGCAACAACCAAGTCTGTCCTAAGACTCAAGGAATCTTATTGTTCTGTTTACTTGCTCATGGTCAGGAGTTGTTTCTCATGGTTACCTTGAAATCTGAGTTATTGTAAAACACCTATACTTGGTGACATAATGTATAAACTCCACAGTAAAAGTGTTCTCTATGTCGTGTGATTTCAAACAAAGAAAGCCTGTGTTCTTGCTGGTCTCCTCACTGGTGTTCACCTTCTAACAACAAGTTTCATTTCTTCCTCTGACTTGGAGTGAGGGTATCAGCTGCTATTGCTACTGAGTCAGAACTGACTCAATGGTACTGCTGGGCCAAATACCTGCATTCCAGTTGACACATCTCATCTTTTCTAACAGAAGGCTAGAAAATGATATGCAGATTGAGTGACAAAATGATTGTTTTCCTCACAATTTAAAATGGATGTCTTATGGTCAGTACAGTAAACTGGAAGGTACTTGAAGTGCCATATGGGAATTATCAATGTGTTATTATCTGTAAAATGTTAGGAAAACTTCATTGCTAAAACTATTTCCTCATTTGATGAATGAAAAGTTTACTTCTTTCCACATCTACAAGGGCTGACGTAAAAATCAAACGGTATGTGTGCAATGACATTGTAAAGACACAGCTCTACATAAAACACAAAATGCCATTATCATTATTAGTGGTGGTATAAGAGGCAGTTAAAATACATTTACAACATACTTTTATTTCCTATACTGTTTTATTTGAACATTTAAAGTTGACAGTCACTACTTACACTCCCAGACACCCTGATGGCACACTGGGTCATGCACTGGACTGTTAACCTCAAAGTAGGCAGTGAGAAACCAGGAGGCACTCCACAGAGCAGGAACGAGCTTCTCTCATGCTGTGAAGACTTCTGTCTCAGGAAGCCGTGGGAGCACATCTACTTGGTCCTCCACTGTTGCTATTGAGTCAGAAGTGACTCAATGGCAGTGAGGTTTGCATTTTTCTTTTTAAAATTAAATTACTTTGGCTCAAGGTAAATTGAACCAAGATTTTTTTTTTTTTTAAGTTCTGGGTGACGTTCAGATTTGGACTATCTAGACTCTAGAATCAATGCATTGTACCCAGACTATACCCCAAACTAGCTGTGTCTCATTAGCTTCGGAAACAATTACACCAGAGGTAGTGATTCAGGATCTCTGGGGCTGGAATCAGAGAAAATCCACATGGTTAACAAGCAACCAGTTTCTTAAGCACACTGACATGTAAAGTGACACCTTACAACTTTGGTTCTTCAAGACCAATCTCTCAATATACTTCAGAGGCATAAAGCTGACAACAATGCTTCTTCAATCCCACCTTGGTTAGAACTTGTCTAAGAATGTAATGTGAAATTAACATCAGGCAACAAGTCCCCCAAGAAGTCTGCCCTTTCCAAAATGAAAGCAGCAGATCTTGCAACAACTTCTCACTAGGATGTGAGCTGACTCTTTCCCTCAAGAAAGAAAAACCTGCTGAAAAATGTATGCTTTGTGGAAATCATTTAGAATCTCAAACAGTCTTATTCCCAAACTCCTGACAGAAAATCTCTAAATAAATAAGTCACACAATTACTAACTGGCATTTGGACTCTAAGGCAAAAGCCTCAGCTGCCACAGAATCTAAACAAAAATATTTAGGAGACAAAACAGAAGAAAAGGGAGAAAGTGTGACGGGCAAAAGAAAGAGCTAGGTTGTCATCCTTGGCACGCACAGTCAGAAGAGATCAGCTGTCTGCTAATGACCTGGCGATCACCAAGGATGGCACAGTGCAAGCGGTGACACATTTCTTAAAGACCCAGGCGCTACCTGTTCCAGCTTTGCAGGCCATCACATTTCTGATGCCCCTACTCAAGAGAGCAGTTAAATTAAGAGAGGAACCTCAGACGAAACAAATGGATGTAGCCATGTTCCCCAACCCTTCTTTTACAAAGCCAGGCGACAGGCTCGATTTCGCCCCTGGGGGGGTATTCTGTCAACTTCTAATAAGGTGCAAAAAGAACACACTGCCAACGCAATAGACCTCAGTTCATACTTCACATGTACCCCACTTTTGTTTTTTCTTTCCAGGAAACAGAGAACAGTAAGTATCCTGTCGGGTTGTTAGAAAAACAGAAAAGAGCAATGCTGGCATCTCCCAGGGCTTGCCATGCAATGGGTAACTCACAAATGTGTTATGGCTCATGGAACAGCTGTCAGTAAATGCTTAGCTAACACAACCCTGTGATACTCACACTGTCACTCGGGACCTAATCTCGCATGAAGGCAACACCTGAGAATGACACTCAAAAGCAGCCCCGTGGCGAGTGGGACCCTGTCGTTCCCTTAGCTTTTGCTGCAATGAATATGCAGAAATGGTTCCCCTTGTTGCTCCAGCCTTGCGGAGCTATGTCAAGATCAAGGAGCTACAAGGGCTGTTAGATGCCTGTGACAAAAGAGAAGAAATTCATTTAAGATGAATTTGCAGCTAACTTCAATAGCCCCTGGTCATGGGAAGGCCATCCTTCTGCCCTTTTGAGGGACAGATGTTATGGAAAACATGAAAGGCGCATCGCATTGCTCAGCAGGTTTGTGAAGCGGAATAGGAAAAACCTCTTCAAAAAACCAGCCCACTCTGATCTTTGCAATTGATGTCGTCTCAGAGAAGAGCCAAGCCACCTGGAAACAGCACAGAGCAAGATCGAAGGCAAAAAGCTTGGGACCGAAGTTCCCCACAGCAGGCTCCTGCAGGGCTGATGGATGGTGGGGAGCTGGTGGTAGGGGGTGAGGGACAATCAAAACACAAGTAACAGCTGCTGAGGCATAAGTCCATCGGAGAGCCCCTGGAATCGCCTCCCTGTACACCACATCAAAGCAAAGGCAGGTTTGAGGGAATGTAATCGTGGACTCTGAAGTCTGTCCCACAAAACAAAAGGGAGCTCATTAAGCGCTGCTTCTCCCAACATCCAGATGGCTCCTACTTCCCCACAGAGCGCTGAGGAATCAAAGAAAGGAGATGGGGCAACTCTTTCAACATCCACTATTATCCTCGGAGGACAACTCAACCAGAAAATAAAGCAAAGTACCTGAACATCTCCCTTGAAAAAGTAAGACTAGGAAGAAGTATTGTTTGCTTGAAAGCCATCCCTGGGAATAATGGCTGCCAGGCTATGCCCATCTATTATCAGGCCTCAGCATATTTCCTGTTTCCCTCTCTTCCACGCCCAGACGCTAAGACACCCAGAGATGGTCTCCATATGCGGATGATAAAAAACTACTGCCGCTGACCACATACCCTAAGACTGAACAATTCTCAGCCTCTGGCCCAGACAGCCTGGTTTTCCTCAAACGGCCCGCAGCTGAATGACACATCAAGGGTAATCCTCACGCGCATCATCGTTGTTCGGTGAAGTTGAGTTGGTCCTGACGCCTAACGATCCTACAGCAATGGAACCAAACACCGCCTGGTCTTGTGCCACCCTCTGAATTGTTTTCCTTGTGGCAGCCACTGTGCCAATCCATCTCTCCAAGGGTCTTCCTGTTTTCCAGGGGCGTCGTAGGCGTCAAAGTAACACCCTTGCTTTCCAATGCTTTAAAGAGGGTTTACACAGCCCTTCTGGCATAATGGTTACAAGCTGAGCTGTGATCCACGAGGTCAGTAGTTTGAAACCACCAGCTGCTCCAAAGGAGAAAGACGGAGCTTTCTGTTCTCATAAACAGTTACAGTCTAGGAAACTCACAGAGACAATTCTACCCCGTCTTTATGGGCTGCTATGAACTGGCGTCAACTTGATAGCAGTGAGTTTGGTTTTATTTGTTTGTGCAGCAGATTTACCTCATGCAACATGTCCTTTGATCTCCTGACTGCTTTTTCCATGACCACTGACTATGGATCCAAGCAAGGCAAAAATCCTTGACACCTTCAATCTTCCCTCCATTTGCCATGATCTTATGGAGACCACTAGTGGAGTAAAATCCTCCCATCTCTTTCCCAACAGCACAATGTCCGTACATTATTTCCCAATTTCTTTATTTCTTCAATTAACCCCTTATGCCTTCCTTCATCCTCAGTCTTCAAATAACATCAAGCCATTCAATGAAATGGTCAATGAATTTTGTGCAGAGCATCTATGAGGGAGCTTCAAAACATTCCTGGAGAAACAGAATAAAAAGGTAACAGATTTTCCCCATGAACTTTTAAAAGCCCCCTCACAGTACTTACATGTGTAATGGTGTGAAATGTGATAGACTTGAATGCCTAGGACTTGGTTTCTGCCTTCACGCTGCTTCCAATACAGCTCAAGGGTTACTGACAGTGGGTTAGTCATCACAGTCACAAGTCAACATATAAACATGTTTCTAGATGGCTAGAATGTTGGCTCCGGAGCATATGATTCTAGCTCTCCTTCCATGACAATCTAGCTTTGTCTGTAGGGAGAGAAGCAGGAAACTGAAGACACAGGCTGGTGGGTGCACAGTCTTGTACTCTAAGGTCAGTGGAAACTTGACAGAACATTGGCAGCTCTGTGGGCCACTGGGGCCAACGTGGGGGGAGACAGGCAGAGTTCCAGTAGGCAGGAAGGTAGGTGTGTGTGTGTGGTGGGGGAGTGGGTAGGCGTGGGGTGGGTGTGGATGGGGAGACTTCCTAGTTTCTCAGTTTATAAGAAGGACATGATCACAACGAGGCATCATCAGGCTGTGACCTGACATATTGGAATCCACGCCTACACTTTCATACATCTTTAAGTTGACATAAAATCCTCTAACTACCACAACATGTGAATGAAGCTTTCAAGGAAAGTCAATGAATCCAAGTAAGTGTGCCCCATAAGGTACTCCCCAAAGCTAAGTGTACAATGCCAAGACAAAAAATGCAGGACGCATAGGATGCAACTTTTCATTCCCATGACGGGAGGAGACTCCCTAACTTCTGACAACTCTCCTTAGCCTGGATGCCACCTCAGAATCCTGTGCCCGTCAATGACAAAGAAAGTATACCTGGTCTCCAGACAGAGGAAGGTTCAAAGTCCATGCTCCACGGCAGTGGGGCGAGGTTTCTGACTACACAACATAGTCTTACTACCTAAGAATCTGATCAAAAACGAGCCCAATTCATTTGCAGAGCTTCAGGATCTAATTGTCTGCACAATTAGGCTGAAGGACGAGACAATGTATTCCAAGTAAATATATTGGCTTTCAGATGAGTCAGTTCTAAATGAAAAGAACAGCTGTTAGAAGCACATGACACAAGGGATGCATGTGTGGATTGTGATAAGAGTTGTATGAACCCCCAACAAAATGACTTAAAAAAAGAAGGTAGGCACAGACATGAAACAGGAAGAGGTTCTACAGAGGGGATGGGTTTTCATATTCACTTGAGCAAAGAGGCCGGTGATTAAGGCACTTGTTATATGCTGAACACTTTCACATTGCAAATCCACTGCCCACCTCCTCTGTCCTGCTCCGTGTACCTTACAGGTCCATATTAGCAGGTCTCCTGCCGGCTTGCTTCTGAGGTTTGCTGGCCAGGCATGGAGGAGTGGAGGAGACTGAGGTCTGGATATTTATGGCCTCCACTCCTTCAACTTATCGCACTCCTTCTTTCTCTGTCATGTGATTCTTCCCTGTAGATTCCAGGGAGGGGGTGAAGGAAATCTCTTCTTGGCTGTTGATCTTGGGGCTGTTAAGCCCATTGTACGAGACACCAGTAGTGGATGAGCCTGTGGCTTTCTTGGATGTTATCCCATATCGCTAAATCAATAGCACCTTGAGAAATGCCCTGCCAGTTACCCAAATTGTGCATGCCGCCTGTTTGACTTTGGCCTCTCAGAAGCAGCACTTTAAATGTCTGTATTTCTACCAACAATCCGTTTTTGACAAGTATTCTCTAAGGTTACAGCTCTCTTTACCAGGCTCTCACATCTTTCAAAGCCCTGACCAGGGCTACCTTTAACACGATACTGCTACCAGGAGTCCAATGGCAAGTTGGCGTCCTCTATCATGCTTCTCAACACTCTCCTACACCCTCTGTCCACTTCTCAATGCCAAAGTCCTGTCCACAATTTGTGGTGTTTGTTATAGCAGCACCCTACTTACCTTCAAGTACAAAACTCCATACCTGGTTTTGTAATGCAAACTGTGGATTAGTTTCCCAGTGCTGCTTCAACATAAACCAAATGGCTGAAAAGTACACAAATATACTCTTGCAGTTATGAAGGAAAGAGTCTAAAACCAAACTCTTGAGGAGGTTGCCTTCCTTCTGGGGTGTTTAGGTGTAAATCTGTTTCCTTGCCCTTTTAAGTTTCTAGGGACCGCCTACGTTCCTGGGCTCCACAGCCCCTTCCCTGTAAGGCAGCTCGCTTTCATCGTAACATTACTCATAGCTTACTCTCACCTCCCTGTCTCCTTCTCATCTGAACTCTTGTGATGATGCTGGGCCCACCTTGGATGGGATTCTCCCCATCTCAAGATCCTAAACCTCAGCATACCTATACAGTCCCTCTTATCACAGAATGTAACATACTCATAGCCCTGGGAGCTAAGACAGGACACTTTTGAAGGAACGCATATTTTCCGGGTACTATATGTAGTAGTTAGCAGAAACCAAAGCTATCCGGAGCAGACCTTAAATGACCTGTAATGCTGTACCTACCAGATAGAACTCAAAATAAGTCTGTTCAACATAGTTAAAGAGGTACAATCAAGACTCAGAGGTAAAAGTAAGAAGTGAGATTGAGGACAACGACAAGTGAGTTGAAAAAGAATCAAATAGAACTACCGGAAATGAATACCATAGTGAATGAGATTTAAGATAATAGAGCCAATATCAGATGACACGGCAAAAGAGATTTAATAAAGTTAACAGTGGGTCTGAAGAAATGAGTGAACTGCACGAGAGAAGACAAAGACAAAAACACACACAAAAAGGCTTTAAAAAGAAAGCATGAAGGATATGAGACAGTCTAGGAACCAAGTGTCATTTTAAGTCTCTTATTTCAGCAATCAAGTTTTGAATTTCAGGAACTTGCCTTTTATTTCACACCAGCCATCTTTTTGATATTTTTAATTTAAGGAATCCATTTTCATAATGTTATCCTCTACACCTTGATGTTATCCATTTCTTTGTGTCCTTAGAAGTAAGCTTGCCCACTTCTTGAGTTCGCTTCTTTCGTAAGTGCTGTTTTTGCATCTGAGATTTGGCTACTTGACAGACTCACTATCACCCACTAACTCGGACCCATAGCAACCTGATAGGACAGAGTAGAATGGCCTCTGTGGGACTCCAGGACTGCGACTCTTTACAGGAGTAGACAGTGGAGCGGCTGTTGGTTTCAAACTGCTGATCTGGCAATTAGCAGCCTCTCCATTTAAGTTGCTACAGCACCAGGGCTCTCTCAGCCATCCTCAGTTCTGTGCCTGCACAGTGTAAGCACCTTAGACTAGGGAGTGGGAGATACTGACGCAGTATGTTGCTCCTTGAAGTTCTACCAAAACAAAGTTTTACTTAGTCTAGGGTAAGACAAGCACATCATTTCTGTTGGTGGTGTTTTGAGCTCCCCAGGCGATTTGAGTATGGCAGGCCCACTGTTTTGCATTGACCACTATACATGAATGTGTGTGTAAAGGATGCGCTGTAAGAGCATAGATTCCCTTAAAGCAGGTTTTCTCACACTGCATGTTCCTAGGTTCCTAGAATGCATGCATCTTTAGAATACAAATAGCTGGGCGCCATCCAGCCCAAGGACAGAATTGTCTGCATGGATGAGGTTCTCCAGCTGTCAAAAGTTTAAGGACCGCAGGAAGTGCCGATCTGTTTTCTTCAGGCTGCAGAGGCTCCTGGGTGCCCTTGGCCACCACTTGTCCTCACTTGGAGGCCAGCCTGTTCCTCTGGCCTTGACACTCACCCAGGAAGCTTCACTCCTCAAGCTAGCAGCTCAGAGAGCAGGGGACAGATGCAGCAGCTATTTTAATCTCCATTGCCCAAGGTCTGTCTTATCTTACTTTGATTTTAAGGTCCACATTATGGTTGTTGTTTTTTTTTTTTTTCTGAGGAATGTCTCTTTGGACTGGGCTCCTTTGTGAGTTTCCCAGTAGGTCTAATCTCATCTGCATTATAAAGCACTGAATATTCTCATTGTTCTGATCTGCTGATGGTCTGCCCAGGCCTTCCTTTAACTCTCAACATTTATTGCTACTTTCACTTTTTTTTTTGGCCATCCCAGTGGAATCTGAGGTAAAAAGTGGCTAATGAAATACTTCACCAAGATCAACATATTAGTGTTATCTGGTTGTAGAAAAACATATGAAAACGCCTCTTACAAAATCCACAGAGTTGAATTCAAGTCAGGTGAACCCTCCTCCACCTCAGTTTGTCTACTGGCTTTCCCACTCCTGCCCCTCCTGCTGCCCCCGAGGTTTCCTTGTGCTGCAGTCCCCCAGAATCCCTAGAGCAGCAGTTCTCAAACCTTCAGGTACTGGGGAGGGAGAGATCAAAGGACCCTTTCACAGGGGTTGCTGGACTCCTAACAGTAGCAAAATCATAGTGATGAAGTAGCAATGAAATAACTTTATGGTTGGGGTATCATCACCACACAGGAACTGTATGAAAGGGTCACAGCATGAGGAAGATGGAGAACCACTAGCCTAGAGTAACACAAGTGCAGCCAGCTTGAGTGTCAGCTTCACCTCAGGCTTCAACTCCATGGATCTGAACAGTTGAGGTTGTAACTCTATGGATTTCAATAGTTCAGACAGGTATGACCAAATCCTTTGAAAAGTAAAAACTAAAGCATTGTTGTTTCTCCAGGATCTATTTTTGCTGGCTTCATTCTTGCCCCTTGTTCCCTCTCGCTCCCCAGGAGTTTTGACCACAGGTTTTAGATCAACTGTAGGAGGGTATTTAGAAGAAAAGAGAGAGAGAGAGAAAAAAAAAGAAGAGTTTCTATCCAAATATTTGTCCAAAGAAATTAAGAACAGCATTCTCCATACCAGATTTCAATGGTATAATAACAAAAGCAAAGAAGGGAAAATAAATTACACATTCAACAGGCTCTATAAACAAGTTGAGCTGATGCCAGAACCCATTGAAGTAGAATTGGCCATGAGTATTATTCTACTGTTGATTTATAACCTGAATCTCTTTACTATTCAAAGCAGCACACTGCCTGGAGCTCTGGCATGAAAACAGCAAGCAGCAAATTAGCCTTATCCTTGCAAAATTTAACCAAACATCTGCATCAAAGGATTCGGAGAAAATAAGGCATTTCCGTGTATTCCAGGAGGATTGAGACCGAAAGCTGGATTCACAAACTTAAAGGGAAAGTTAACATTTTTACTGGAGGATTATTTGCTAAAGGCGGCTGGAGAAAAAAGAATCATGAATCTTTTCTTTTTGTAGCTCTGAAAGAGCTAGAAACAGAGCTGGGCCACTTCTGCAAAAATACCATCTGCCACATGTTCCCTCACTTAATATTTTTTATTTTTACTTAAAGAATTTCAAAAAAAAAATTGGTAACTTCACACACACACACACACACACACACCCTCATTGTGTCAATTCTGACTGTTAATGACCCGACCGGTCAGAGTACAATTGCCCTTTGGGTTTCCAAGGCTGCCAGGCCTTATGGGTGGAAGCTGCTGCCTTTTTCTGTAAAGAAGAGAGGTCCTGCTTGCTTCACAGCCGACAATTCACCCACTGCACTAACAAGGATCCTGCTAACCTACCAAGTCACTAGAAATTTCCTATCTCAAAAGTCCCCAGGTGAGACTTTAATAAAAGACCAGCTCATTGCTGTCAAGTCAGGCTGACCCTGATTCACCGGGACCCTAAAGGACACAGCACGCTGAAAGCAGCCCTGGTGTGATCGTGGGTTACAAGTTGGGCTGCTGAGAAATGAGATTGTCTTCCTCTCCGTTAGACAAGGAGGAGGCAGTCTGTTCTATGAAGGTGTACAGGCTTGGAAACCCTGGAGAACAGTTCTACTCTGTCCTATGCACCATGAGGCAGAACTGGCCCTAAATCGTTTCAGAAGCAGACTGCCCCATCTTTCTGCCATGAAGCAGCCTGTGGGCACTAGAAGCTGAACCTTTCAATCAACACCAGAGCTCCTAACCATAGAGGCCCCCGGGTTCCTTTTAAAGAAGATCGCTACATGTGAATTCGATTTCAAGATTCATTTTCAGGTCTAAATTCCTCTCTTGCTCATGTAGGGCCCAAGAGCTGTCTGTTTGTTCCCTTAAGCCTGGGTATCATCTGTATCTAAATCTTTTCCCAGGTTCCCAACTTTCTTCTTGGCGCCACCAAGAAGGGAATTTATATGCTGGTATCTACCACAGTTTGCGGCATTATTTGCAAAACAGCACTTACTTTGCTAGTATACTCAGGATTTAGAAAACAGTCTTGCTCACTAGACTTACATTTCTAAGGACTAAAACAGTTCCCTCATTTCCATATCTCTTATCATATCACACTGCTTGGCTGCCAGTCTCTTTATGAAGACCCCCTCATGAGATTAAGATGAGTGTTCTCGTGCTGCAAGAACTACTTATCTGCCACCATCCACTGAACAGAGTCATGTTCAAAGGTATTTCATTTGGAGTAACCTGCACATGTATGAACTGGGACCCAAAGAGCAATATGTTTTACTTACCTTCATAAAACAATTAGAGACTAATAGGAGGATGCATATAACCATGGTAACAAGTTATTTAAGAGAAATAGGACAATGTCAAAGTGGCTACTACACTTGTAATAAAATCATCCTTAAAATTTTTTGAGAAGCTTAGAAATCATTGAACTCAAGAAGGAGAAAGATGACTCAGGTGATGTCAAGTTGTCACACATCTCTAAGACTCTGAGTTTAGAAAAGCATTTTAAGAGTCACTTGACTGTCCCTGTAACTGTAGCCCACCTGAAGAAGCCGGATGTCTTCTTCATGGCTTTCAGACCCAGGGGCAATCTCCAATAATATGGTGAACATCACACTCACGTTCATTTTCACCATGTCTAACTCACTGTGTAGTTTTCCAATCTGCAAAGAGCAACACAGGCACGAGTCAGGAAGTGTGCCACATAAAAACAAATACCTTGGTTCCTGCTCCTCTCGGGCATTTGCTGGAAGGGAAAATGCATCAGTGAAATCCACTATGTTCTATTTTGAACTACACACGTGCTTATTTTGTACACATATGATCTGTCATCTACTAAAAGGATTTGCCATTTCTTGTAATAGCCCAACATATGCTCTAGGAAAGCTACAAAGGAAGGAAGGAAATAAAAGAAATATGCCTTAGAAAAATTAAAAATGAAAAAAATGACGTTGCCAGATGAGAACTGTGGTTGAGAAGGAAGAAGGTAAATACAAATTGAGATGGGAGTCTCTAAAAACGAAAGCAAATACTAGCCTGTGTTTTCTTGTCAAGCAACAGAGACTGAAGGCTTTAAAAAAATTTTTTTTTGGTATTAAAAAAAAAATTAAGAGATAACATTTTTTTCCTAGATTAAATTCTAAGAGGAATTAATTACATGGAATCTTATGAGGAATTCAAACTAGAATAAAGTCTTCATAGACAGCTCCCTTATAACTGGACAGAAATAAACTTCCTGGAGTAATCGCTTATATGTAGGTGTTAGGTGTCGTCAAGTTCCAATTCACTACAACTCTTTATAAAACAAAACACCTGGGTCTTGTGCCAGCCTCAAAGCTGCTGCTACATTGGAGACCACTGTTGAAGTCCCTGGGTCTCATCGAGTGTCTTTCTTTTTCTTGCTGCCCTTCTACCTTTCCAGGCATGATGTCTCTTTTAAGGCTGGTCTCTCCTAGACACGTCAAAAGCACCCGAGACAAAGTGCAACCTCCTAGGCTCTCTGGACCATTCCGGCTGTACTTCTTCCAAGACAGCTCTAGTTCTCCTCTTGGCAGTCCATGGTACTTTCAATAGTCTTCCCCAGCACCGTAATTCAAGTGCACGATTCTTGTTAGGTCTTCCTTGCTCAATGTGCGACTTTCACGTGCACATAAGGTGACTGAAGATACCAAGGCTTGGGTCAGGTGCACCTCCGTCCTCAGAGTAGCACCCTTGTTCTTCCACATTTTAAAAGAGATCTTGTAAGAGACTTGCCCAATGCAATGTGTCTTAGGATCTTTTGGCAGCTGCTTCCGTGGGCAGTGAGTATGAGTCCAGCAAGATGAACTCCTGACAACTTCAAGCTTTTCCCCATGTATCATGTTATCTTTTGGTTCAGTTGGGAGGATTTCTGCTTTCTTTGCCTTGAGTTGTAACCCACATTGCAGGATGTACTCCTTGACCATCATCAACTACTGCTTCCAGCCCTTCTCACTGGGAACAAGCAAGGTTGTGTCATCTGCATAGATCAGATCGTCAACAAGCCTTCCTTCAGTTCTGAATTGAAGGAAATTGAAATTCAATGCTGAATTTTTCCTCATATATTCCAGCTAGGTGAAAGGTTACAATCCAGACACACACGTCATGGTTTGACAAGGTTTCTGATTTTAAACCATGAAACATTCCTTTGCTCTGCCTGAATGACAGCCTTTTCCTTGGTATCTTCAGTCACCTTATGTGCACGTGAAAGTCGCACATTGAGCAAGGAAGACCTAAGAAGAATCGTGCACTTGAATTATGGTGCTGGTGAAGAATATTGAAAGTACCATGGACTGCCAAGAGGAGAACTGCATCTGTCTTGGAAGAAGTACAGCCGGAATGGTCCAGAGAGCCAAGGAGGTTGCACTTTGTCTCGTTTACTTTTGACATGTTTGCCTCTTGATTCAGGTACAAATTTCAGGGGAGCACAATGAAATCTTCTGGAATTCCCATTCTTCTTAGTGTTCTCATATAGTCGAGCCTTTTCATAATCAATAAAATACAAGTGAACATTTCCTCATATTCCCTCCTTTGAACCAAGATTGATCTGATATCTGCAAGGATAGCCCTTGTTTGATACACTCTTCTGAATCTGGCTTGAATTTCTGCCACCTCTTTGTCAATGTACTTCTGTAATGAATGTTGATTATCTTCAGCAAAATTTTATTTGTACCGGTATTAATATTATTCTGAAATATCTGCATTCTGTGGGGTCCCCTTTTTTGAAATGGGTACACAAATGGAAGTCTTCATGTATTGGCCAGGTGACTGTTTCCAAGTATCCTAGCATAGAGGAGTGAGTGCTTCTAGTGCTTCATCAACATGCTGAAACATTTCAAATCCATCAAATCCATCAAATCTGGAGCCTTTTTTCCACTAATGGCTTCACCATGCAGCCAGGACCAATTTCTCTGAAGTAGACAGCCCCTTCCTTCTTTGTTCTCTGGCCTTGGTCTGGAAGCTCAGTGGAAACCTATTCACCTTAAGTGACCCTGCTGGCACTTGAAATACTTGTGACATCGTTTATATAGACCCTTGATAAAGAGTTATAGAGAAAGGGGTGATAACTTCTCAGTTATAAAATAACAGTAATAATAAGACTACCACTTACTAGGCTCTCTGAAACAGTGCATCTACATGAACAGTCCTGGCAAAAGCGAGGGAAAGCTGACAAAAGATTCAGTCCTCCACCACTTATCCACAAAGTCATGAAAGTAGAAGAACATTGCTGTTCAGAGCTTAGGCTTCAGAACCAGACAGAACTTATAGGATAAAGTCTCTTCAGGAACGAAAAGTGTTAAGCAGGAGTCCCCAAACTACAGCCCGCGAGCCACATGCTGCCCGCTGAGGACATTTATCTGACCCACCGAGTGTTTTTGCCGCTGCTGCTGTCCTGCTTAGCAGCCAACTCATCCCAGGCCCACAGTAAATTTGTCAATAGTTTTTTGGGGTTTTTTTGTAAACTCTAGGCTGGCCCTCCAACAGTCTGAGAGACAGTGAACTGGCTCCCTGCTTAAAAAGTTTGAGGACCCCTGGTATTAAGTGACATAACATCACTAAGCCTCATCTTCCTTCTTGTAAAATGAAAATAATAATGTACTAACATGAAGAAGAATACATGAGCTGTATTCTTAGAACTTAGAAGATAAATAAATACTGTTTCTACTGTTACCTGTTCTGGGACCAACATAATGGTTGCGTTCTTGGGGATGACTACAGAAGGAAGAGCCGGTGCCGTAGGAACAGATGCTGGTGGGTTAGATGAGATCGGAGCAGTCTGTTAATATGAAATATGCAGATGAAATCATCTGATTTAATAGTCACTCTATGCCCATTTTTCACTCAAATGACTCAATCCCTTCCTCTCAGTCACAGGCTGGGTTAGAGAGTGTTAGCTCAGAGTCAATCAGCCAATGTTTAGAGAAGCGTGCTCAAAGCCTATGAAATTCTCAGAACACAACTGACACTGAACAACAGGTGGTCACTATTATGATTATTAACTGAACTAAAATTTAATTAGATGTTTACTAAAATGGCTCTTCCCGTGGGACTCTACAGGATGCACGATAATGTGAAAGTACCCCTGCTCTCTCTTTGGATGGCTACATCAATTCGGGGAATGCCTTTTTAAGCTACGGCTGGCAGAGCATCTTCTTCTCCACCAATGAACCAATGCCTCCCTGAGCCAATGCCTCGTCTGTCTCCAAAAGTGGAACAGAGTAGAATATAAAAGTAAAAATAAAATGGCCCAAAGCCCAAGGATCCAGGCCAGTGCATCTTGATATTAATTTACATACAAATCATCTGGAAACCCTGTTTAAATGAACATTCTGTGTAGTCTACGAGTTCAGTGTACCTACATTTACAATGAGCCCCCAGATTATGCCCCAACTCACACACTTGGAATATCTAAATCCTAGCTACTACTACACAGTGCCTGGGAAGAAAAAATACAAGGCATATGGTGGGCAGATTCATTGGTAGGTGCAGGTCAAAAGGAGACAGGGTGTTAATGGCCAGAAGACGCTCTCACAGGTAAATAAGAGTGCTCAAAATATAGCTTCCACAAAGGAAACTTCTTGCGGACATCTGAATGGTTTATTTTTCTGTGTCAGTACTCTACAGGAGGAAAGGGCTACTATTCACATGAAGGAAATTACAGAAAAATCAGAACTGAATTATAACTATTATTCGAAACATTAAAAGTTCAATTTTGAAAATTTGTAAACTTGAGAATGGATACATGTGAACCTGTGGAAAACATTTCCAGAACTATGAGTATTAACAATAAACATAAAAATAACTTACTAGACCCTATTTTTTGCCTGTTCAGCTTTAATCCTTCCTTTTGCCTACTGCCTTCTCATTATATAGTAATCATTCACTCCCTTGGTAGCTACTAGGTTCTTATAAAATTTCAGTGGATTTGTTCAGAAATGGGAAACTGAAGTAAACTGACTCAATGTGACTCTTCCCCAGACTTGGCATGTGAAGAAAAATTAAAGCAATGGCATGAAAAGTTGGAAGTCTTTTCTACTATGGGTAATGGGAAAGAAGAATGAAATTGATAGTAAAAAAAAATACACCCAGAAACACTGAAGGCATTTGAATGCTTGATTCTCTTTTGGTTAAATAGTCCAGCTAATATCAACCTTTTTTTGTGGGACAGTTATTACCTGAGCTATCTGAATAGCCTTCTAATAATTTTCCTCTTTTGTTAGTGGTAGATGGAGGTACGTTTCTCCTTGCAGAAGACACTCACACAGGTTAAGGAAAGGCCTCCTACCTCTGGTCTTGTTGTTTGTGCATCTTCATCTGAAGGAGGAAACTGGACACCTTTCTTAAGCAGGTCAAGATACACTTCCTTCACTTCACTTACATCTACACCTCCGGGGAAACCCTGTGACCAAGTCTGGGTTCAAGAATAGAAAGTTCCAGCATTAAGAACAGCAGCAAAAAACAAAATACAATCCTTATTAGGGGATAGAAAAATGGGAGGTACTTTTGAATGTCATAGACAAAATGTGTATTTTCAAAGGCTACAATAAAATAACTTGAAATATTCTTATCAGCAGCATCCGATGCATCAATGTATTCACAAAATTCTAGGACAGATGCCATTGATTGGTATTTGTTGTAAGGAACAGAATCAACAGATTCTAAAATAGCACCAGAAACTTTTGTGCCAAGTAATCTTGGACTAGTTAGATAACTACTCCAGGATATAGTTTTCATATCTACAAAATAAACACACACACACACAGCCACCTTTCATACCTGACATGTATAATCTAGAAACTGAGAGAAAAGCAGAGATAGGATTCCAAAATTCTTCCGGGGAAAAGGGGGCACTACCCAATGCCAAGAAACTGTCATTACATAGAAAATAAAATATGAAGAATACTTTCTGGCTCAATGCACAGTTTGTAAAAGATCACTGAACCATCAGAAAGTATGTAATTAAGTCCCTAATCTTAGAAGTTTACCGTTCCAGGAGGTCTAAGGCAGACTTACCTTAATGAAATTCAAGATTTTATTCTGAGTGTCTAACGGCAGGTTGTATCTGGGATACAGCAGCTTAGCGAGACAATCTTTCACAAACTCCTTCTTCACGATCAGAGATTGGAAACTTGGACCACAGTTCTGCATGCACATGTCAATAAGCTGTATCAGAGAGAGAAATTAAACATACTATTTCTCTGGCAAAAACCAGCTCCCAAATATAAGGCAAAAATAAAGATTTCCACTAGCATTCTAATGAACAAAAATAATTTAGTTTCGATTTAAATAGAGGGCCAAGTGTTAAGTTTGGGGGATGTTTGGAAATGAAAAGAGTAATGTAATTGCTTTTGAATAGACTTTTTGGAGAGTCAGGACACAATCACATGAGAGCATTAAGAACAATACAGGGCAGTGAATGCCAAGTGCCAAATGAGAAGTGCAAGCAAAACACATGGGTTATAGACAGGAGGGCATTCGCCCTACTTTCCCAGGGCAGTCCTCATGATATATGTCTGTTTGTCCTGGCATTATTATTGAGGGGCCTTCTTTCACTCTCAAAAGTGTCCTGGTTTAGATGAATAATTTATATCATCATTCTACCTACAGGACTGTATATGCAAGTGCAACAAGTCTTAAAGGAATTTTGCAAAAACTGGGGTTTGAAAGAGGAATAAAGAAAGATGACTGTAGAACTATAAATGTTATGAAAAAAATCCCAAAGTGCTAAAGCACATGACTTGTAAGGAAGAAAAGAGATAACTGCTTCTTAGCTGCTTCATATAGGCAAATTGGGGACACTGGAATGGGAGGGAGAACAGTCTTGGGGTAGTGGGTCTTATTCAGAATGTATCCTCTGAATGGTATTGTGCAGAGTTTGTATGCCATCTCAAAAACACTCAGTCCATTAAGAGTTTTTTGTTCGTTTGTATACATCACACTCTTAACACAAGCTTCAGAGAAGCATTAACCTGTGAAAGAAAATACACCAGACAAGTTTCCAGGTAGCAATTTAGAAAGGGAAATGGAGGGCAAATGATCCTAGAAGCATGGAGACATCTAATAGGGACCCACAGTACACACACAACATAGAAAAGGGGGTGTGTGGGGATGCAAGGAATAGAAAGCCAAAAATATGAAGGGAGACCCTGCAACCACTCGCTGAACCAGGGTCAAGACCAATACATAAGTGCCTTTCATTCTGCAGGAGCTCGGGGGCATTGAGTGGAAATTTGGAAGTGGATGGATAGGTATGACTTATGAGTACTAAAAATGATGGATTGAAATGGAAGGATTCGGAATTGAACAGAATATGGGATATTCAAGTAGAAACATTCAGCAGAGGCTTGTGCATGCATTGCGGTGGTTCAGGAAAATTGTAGGGCCAGGAGTGAGTCAGCAAAACTGCCTGAAATGAGCAGAGAGAGAGCATGGTGGGAGGCTGGGAGTGACCTGTTATAAAAGTTGGAGGGAAACTCAGTAAATGAAATGAATGGCAACCGAAGAACAAAATAAAATAAACACCATGTGCATAAAGTCAAAGGCAGGCAGTTTCCAGAGGGGGGAAGGTGTTAAAACAGTCAAGTATATCAACTGAGAAAAGCGCAGCTTGACTTGTTGATCAGTGGAGTCACTATTCCCCTTGAAAGAACTGTTTTCAATAAGGCAACAGAAACAGAAGTCCAGCTCAGAAGGGACGGAAGAACTGCATGCTCCAAACAAGCCTTAAAAACGAAATTAAAGTTCTAGTTTCTATGCCATCACCCATGTTAGGGAGGTCATGGGGACCACAACATGGTTACAAAATGCCTGCAGAAAGCAGCCCTGGAAATGGACTTTAAATTGGGTTCTGTACTTTGAATGTCACGCCGATGACACTACACCACAATGCATGGGTATGAAAGCTGTACTTTAAAGTCCTGATATTCAAGGGCAAGGTGACCAAGAAGAAAATACAAAAGCTGAACACACACACGGAGAAAGCATTTAAAGCAAAGGAATAAGCAAAGCCTGAATCATATTAAAATGATTCTAGATTAATGTCAGTTGGTTAGAAGATGAGTTGAAAATTCAAATGACAAATGTCTTTTATCTTGACACATGATCAGGATGACTTTTTAATTGGTTGAAATGCTGAAAAGAGAAGCGACTCTGGTTCACTGAGAGTTTAGAGAAAAACTTCACCCAGTTAGTTGTGAGGTCTTAAGTGTCATATTAAGCTTCCAAGTCACGTTTCCCCTAATGGCAAGATGAGTGGTGAATTTCTAACCACTTTCTATGTTTGGAGCACCAAGACTATATGAAAATGGGTCACCTTCCCTGGAGGTCATACACAAAATCAAAGAGCCAACAAGAAATATTGAGAAGGCTAACATCTGGAGATGAATAATCCTGCCCTCTTGTTAAAGTGACCAGATTTTAAGCGGGACACCATTGACCAGGGAGAGGAGGGGGCTTCTAGATTAGACATTTGGTCTATATAGAGCATAGTTTCCCAAAGTGGGCACCACCCCTCCCCCCGGGGGTGTGGAATGATCTAAGGGCATTGTAAGAGCCGATACCTACACTTTATCCTGGATTCTGGGCTGGAGTACAAAAGGTTTTCATTGCAAGGGAGGGCGTGAGGAATTTTTTTTAAGAGGACAGTAGACCATATAAGTTTGGGAACCTCTGATATAGAGCAACAAAAATGTTCATAGAACACAAGAATAGTATTGTAATATAGTTATTTAATTTTAAAATACCCCAGGATGTGGGACAAATTGTTAAAAAGTGGGATATCTGGTCATCTTACTCTTGGTCCTTCCTTTGGAATGGGGTATGTCAGGATGTCAGGAGTAATTACTTCTACATAACCACCTCCTGTATGCCACCAATATCTCTTGCTACTCCTTCAACCCAGAGATAAGTAGGAAAACTTCTTGTGCCAAATGGGAAAAATCAAATATGTTGCTTTTATACATTTTGAAAATTGGTTCTTGGTGCAAATGTGTTCAGATAACCTATGTCTGGTAAGAGAACCCATCCTCTGAGACTGAATAGAGACCCTAAGAGACAAGGGTCTCCAAGAGTCTGCACTGGGAGGCTCCAGGCTTCCTGGTGGCCTTTTGCGCTTTACTGGGCAAATAGTTTATTTTTATTAAACATGGGTATCTTCTGCAGAAAGGACAGAATACTTCTCTAGAATAGTGGTTCTCAATCTTCCTCATGCCACCACCTTTGAATACAATTCTTCATGTGGCGACCCCCACAACCATCACATTATTTTGTTGCTATTTCATAACTTGTCATTTTGCTACTGTGATGAATGGGGCAACTCCCATGAAAGGGCTGTTTAAACCCCAAAGGAGTCCCAGACCCACAGTTTGAGAACCACTGCTCTAGAAGCTTCTTGTGAAGATGTAATGAAATATAATCTCTAGAATGAGCCAGATACATAACTAGGGCTCTGTAAAAGGTAACTATCTTGCTCATCGACTTCCCTGGAGAATTTCCTGTTAGGAGAGGGAGCGCACCTCCTGATTAGCTACTATTAGTACTCTTTTTAGAGGCTGCAGGAAAAAGAGTTTTGTTTCTCAGAGTAAGTCACTTAAGCAGATACCACCTTAGGACGCAGTCCTTTGTAACGAATGGACTTTGCCAGTCCCCCAAGCTGAAATGCCAGCTAAACCGACAACAGCTGGCTTTCTGAGTTATCAGAATGAGGGTCACACCCAGATCATGGGGACCACACCTTTGGTATGGCCAAGTTCACATGACACCTAGAGGGGAGAGGTCATTCTTGTCACTCAGGGTGGATAATCACATTTACACTTCTTCTAAAACTCCCATAACTCATCCCTTAGTGAGTACGTCACAAGAGCCTATTAGTTTAATTAATTCTCAGGAACCTGTTCAACCACTTTCCACTTGACAATAATAGTAGTATCTTGCTGAGATTTATCACAATTGACTCATTCAAGAAAAGGCTAGTTTCTGGCTCAGAGTTACAGAGCTTGGTAATAAGATATCTTAAAACACACACACACACACACACACACACACACACACACACTACTGGCTTTTAAACAAAACTGCTCTACCAATGGATGGTAGAAAATCTCCTCTCTTCAAATCTCATCAAAGACTTAAGGCAAAGAAGTCCATGGAGAATCCAAAATGATAGCAAACACAGGGAACATCTACAATTGATTTTGAGAGGCTCTCATCACCGCATAATAAGATAATGGAAATGTCAGATATAAGGATTACTTTTTAAAGAGTTTGTTGGCAAACTTAAAATTGCCTTTGACAGACTGGATAATCCCTTCTGCAACTAATTTCCAACATAATTAAGTTTGGCTTAAATGACTACTGACGTCAGTTCTGAGGCTTAAGTACTCCCACTGGTGAGTAGTCAAAGGTAAAGAGACGGGTCCTTTATAATCAGACCTTGGGGAAATCTGCCGGAAGAGACAGGGGCTATGGAATGAAAATCCAGGAAGTGGCTTTATTCCCAGACTTCATGTGAATGCTGAGTCCAACAAGGAGGAGGTGGCCTCCCCCCTAATCTGTGACCCTTATTTTGGTACAGGTTTCAAGTCAGTTGTTCTCATGGCATTGGTGTGGAAATCCTAAGGCAAAAATCTTAGTGTTGTCTGAGGTAGAACAGGCAGCTTTGTGACAAGGTTTCCATTAAATTACTGCAGGGGAGAGTTAGAAAGGGTATGAAGGAATAACTTTCCAGGATAACTCAACTTGCCCAGGGAAGGGTCTTGGTTAGCTTCATAAAAAGGAACTGTAATAGTGGAAGATATAGAGATAGAGAAATATTACGAAGGTTGGGCACACTAAGAACTCATCATAAAGAGAGAAGATGAAAGAATATCCCACTATGAAGTGTAAGAGGTGGCACACGTTCATTTCCCCCCTTACCTTCCTTACTCAAGTCTCCTAACCTTTCCCTGTCTTAAGATGGCTTAAGTCAGCAATATTTTAGGGCACATCTTTAGATTATTTCTATAGTACCCAGGAGCTTGGGTGGCACAATGGTTATGTGCATGGCCTCTACCCCAAAAGTCTGCGATGCAAACCTACAGCAGCTCCAAGGGAGAAAGATGTGGTAATCTGCTTTCATACAGATTTATAGCCCTGAACACCCTATGGGGTAGCTGTATGCAGTCCTCATGTTGCTCCGAGTAGGAACCAACCCACTGGCCACAGGTCTGACTTGGTTTTCTATAGTGTTCTTTAGTCCTTGCCCTTGAGTCTGGAGAGTGGGAAAGGCAAGGTGGAGTGTGAGGCACTTGCAAGCAATGAGTCAATCGACATCTGAGACACAAATATCATGGGCACTACACTGTACACAAACTGGGTGAACATGACCAAGGAAACACAATAATGTTTCCTGACTGATTTGATTCGTTTTGAGAAGCAATAGGGTTTGGGGAAATAGGTATGGAATTTAGAATATAATGTCATTTCAAATTCTGGCTATACTACTTAATAGTCATTTAACCTTTCCTTCGTCTCAGTGTCTTCTGTGGACTTGGCATGAACAATACAAGTACTTCGCAGGGCTTGTTGACTACATCAACAAGTGGGTCAGTCATTTGAAAGTAGCAGTCACTTTCAAATTATTATTATCACTGTTTTAATATTATCACAGAAGCACCTGACTGACTCTTCCCTCCACAGTTCTTTCATTCTGTGATCTGAGGTAGCTGTTATGAGAATGGGGCCTGGAGGGGGGCAATAAAAGGTGACAGAGGAAAAACCTCTAATCCTTTATGTAAACCCCAATTTTAGCAATGGCATCATTCGGATTGTTTGGGTTAATTCCTCTCTTTTTTTTGTGTGGCATCACTGCCCTGATGGGAGTAGGAAGCCCAGCCTTGCTCCTGGAGAGCTGCTGCTGGATTTGAACTGCTAGCCCTGTGGGCCGCAGTCTGGCACACAATCACTAGGCCACCAGGGCTCAGCAATTCCTTTCACTCTTTTAGTAAGAAATAAGACTGTTGCTTCATTTGAAACTAGAAACTGGGAGCCAGGCTCCCATCTGTCCCACAGTTCTCTAGAGATAAACACTCCCAAAGCGCCCACGAGCAGTGTGATGCTGGCAGATTAGGGACGTAACCAAGCAAGGCCTGAGGCTGGGCCGAGGTCAACACAGGCATGCAGAAGAAAGTAGAAGGGCCACGCAGCTCACCACCCTCAGACATCTGGAGAGAGGGCTCGCAAATACACCCAAGTAAGAGGGGCAACTCACCCAACAGTGAGTGAAGAGGTCACATGGCCACCAATGGGCATTGGGACGGGGAACCTGTCGGGTAAACCTCCCTGGCCGAGTCAGAAAATAAATGGCACAGAGGAAAACTGCTTCAATCAACAAAGAGGGTTTCTTCAATTATACCAGGCAGCAGGCCTTGGCTGAAACTTAATGAGCTGGCAGCTTCTCAGGGCTCCACAAAGGGTTTCAGACAAGGTGGAAAAGCTAATGAGGCGGCACTTCTCAAGACTTCCAACATACCACTGTCAACAAACACACAAACTCCTTGGTTGCTTCAGCATATACACGTTTTTAACCACCAGCCCCTAGTTCCAAAGCAGAATAAAAAATCAATTTTCCAGAATCCTAAGACATTGAATGCAATTACAGTCTCCCATTATTATCTCTTTCTGTTCTGCAATGCTCAATAAATAAACTGTTTGAGCTCACAGTGTTTATGTCTCTTTTTCAATCTACTAATTCCCTCAGGATATTTCAATTCCTCCCCCCCCCCCCCATATTTGCCCAAGAATATAGCTTGGTAAACTCTGGAGTTTTGATTATAATATTAAAGTACTTACTGACAAAGTAAGTTGGATTTCTTTATGGTTGTAGTTTTTGGAAATCCTTTTCTTCAAAGCTTTTACTGCATCTTTTGGCCTACAGCAATAAATACAGTGGAGTCACCGATTTAGGTGTTTGCTAAAACAAGCAGCCTCTGAAAAAGGACATACACTGTAGAAAAAGAAACTGGTAAGTTCCTCAACCAAGGCTCTCAGCAAGCTTATGCTGTGTGACCCTGGGAAGACCACTTATCGTCTCAAGGTTAAGCTTTCTGATGCATACAGGCAAACAATGCTACCTACATCATTGTGAGAACAAAATAATTCCATAAAATACAATAGCCTAGAAAGCACCATGAGACTTGTTTAAACATCCATCTCTGAACACACAGAACCAGTTTATAGGGTATGTAATTTCCAAGACAATGAAGCTGGCTCATTTAACAATTAATATTTCCTGGCCTAGTTAGGTTGGGGACACCCAACAAACTCACCGCCACTGAGTTGACTTCGAAGAATAGCAACTCCATTGGACAGGGCAGAATTGCTCCCTGTGGGTTTCCAGTACTGTACATACCTACACTGCACATGGAATGATGAACTGTAGTACCGTATTCATTGCCATGGAGTGCTGAGTAATCTTTTTCTGAATGACGATGTGGTACATCAAAAACGTCTGTGTCAATCTCCACAGGCACAGAAAGTGGCTAGTGGGTTGGAACTATTAACCTTGCACTTAACAGTCCAACTTGTCACCCCAAATACTAGCAGGGATCCTAGAGCTTAGCAAGATAAGAGGAATTGGAGTTCAACTTTGGAAACTACAATTTCACGGTACAGAGCCAGAACTTTTTCTCCTTACAAGGTTGAAATTTACTTCCTCTGTAAGGCTCCCTTTCTGTCTGTATTATCAAGGAAGAAACTGGGATTGTCAGTGAAAAGATTCATAGAGGGGATATGGTAAACACGATTACAGGAAAGACGTGAATGCTGCAAGGAACAACCGTGAGCACTTCCCAATGATGGCCAATCAGTGATGAAGTTCGGCATTTTCTTCATCGACATAGGCTAGGCACTTCTGCAGTCAGTTATCACTTGACTATGAACAGAAGCACAATAGTGTATCACTTATACCCAAACCCGGGGCGGTGCAGTCAATTCGGATTCATAGTGAACCTGCAGGGCCAAAGAGAACTGACCACCAGGGTCCCTCGGCTGTAGCCTATGGAAGCAGATTGCCACTCCTTCCTTGCAAGGATCCGCTGGTGAACCCAAATGCTGATGCTCTGCTGATAAATGAGTGCAAAAGAACTGTACCACCAGGGCTCCTGTATCCCTTAGAATGGCCTGTAGTTCAGGCTATGAACTCAAACTGGTTTACCTCTCTCAGCAATATTTCTATTAATTTGAACTCTCCAAAACAAATAGTAAGAAATAGCACATCATTTTAGAATGAAGATGAGGAAGTTGGCATTCTGAAGGAAAACAAAACAAAAGAATGCCCTGTGGCAAAAACGCATTGCTATTGCGTCCATTCTGATTCATAGCGACTCTTAGGACAGAGCACAACTATTCCTGTGGGTAGTTGAATGAGTGTGTCAATCTTTATAAGAGAAGAGAGTGTCATCTTTGTCCAGTGGGGTGACTGGTGGTCTCAACCTCCTGTCCTTGGTATTTAACAGTCCAAGGTCTAACCCACTATATATCATCAAGGCTGATTAGTGATGATTTCCCAGGGATAGGTTACCTTCAGGAAGTCAACCAATTTCTGGATAATACTTTTCAGCAAAATCAGCATAAACTACTTACAATTAGAGCTAAAGGAATACCTCAACAACAGTGGTTCTCAACCTTCCTAATGCTGGGGTGCTTTAAGACAGTTCCTTGTGTGGTGGTGTCCCCCCAATCATAAAATTATTTTTGTTGCTACTTCATAACTGTAATCTTGCTACTGTTATAAATCGGGCGACCCATGGGAAAGCGCGTTCAACCCCCAAAGGGGTCATCGTGACCCACAGGTTGAGAACTGCTGCTCAAGGAGGAAACCATTTAACTTTTTTTTTTTTTTTTGAAACAGATGCCAGGTATTAGAAGCAGAATCTTTGATGCAGTGAGCCCGTGTGAAGTTGTTCACTATAGTTTAGTAGTAAGAAAGAGCAAGTAAGCCCATGCTGACCTTGCTTACTGGGTCATCAATACTAGCTTTGGAAGTGAGGAAAATATTCAACAAGATTGATTATGCAACTCTTCTTAATATGATGGGACTGTTAAACTGTATAATATGTGAATCATAAACAATAAAACTGTTAAAAGAAAAAGAGCTTGCAAGAGAAAAATGCATTGTGACTTGGTATTCTTATCAGCGGCAAGTGTAAGAACAACACACTGTACTCACCCATCTTGGGAGGTATTGATGACATCACAGATGTGCATGAACTGGCCCCAGTCTTCAGTCTCAACTCCAGCAAATGTAGCCTTTTCTGCAAAGAAAAAGCTGTGTTGTGACTGAGCAACAACAGAATACAACAATGCTTGGCCTTCCTGAGGTCATCTGCATGGGATAAGCTGGCAAGAACCATAAAGTCCACAGTCATAGAGGGCCACATGATACTTGAACCACTCCAAGTAAATTTAGGCACTATTCAAGACTCAAGTTCAGAGTGCTTTCTTTGCAAAAGTAATGGATGACCTATTAGCAAAGTCTGTGGGTCCAGCAAAGGTGGCAGGGCCAGACCAGGCTGGCTGAATTTCCATCTGCTAGTTGTTTCAGGAAACTTAGTGAACACCTACCTAAAAGGCAAACTGCACAGTGCTAAGTAGTTTATCTTACACAATCTCATTTACCCAATGTTTTAAATGGTGAAAGAGTTCAAGGAGGTTAAGAAAATGACACAACACCAGGTGGGGCATTCAGCCAGCACAAGGTGGAACAAGGATTCAGACTTTAGTGATTTAAATAAAAACCATTTATTTGGGGGAGAGAAAGAAAAGGGGAGAATGAGAGAGAGAGAGAGAGAGAGAGAGAAATATAAGTTGTAAAATCTGTCTTGTGCATTAAGATAGTATCATTCTCCCCGTTTGTACTAACCAAAGCTGTCTGGCATCTAGAACCTCAGCATTCAACAATCTTTCCTGACATCTCCTTTAAGAACATAAAATGTTCTCTGGGAAGGGAACTAGAACTCACAATGTGAACCAGGTGAACATCTTTCCTATAAGAAAGGAGCAATCCTTCATCATGAAAACTCAGATTCTTAGGTGGGGGAATGGATGAAGGACAGAAAATAATTAGAAAGGATAATGAAGGGGAAAAGGTTATTAAATGCCTGGTTGGAAAAACCCCAATGTTTAATTCACTTCTTATCTAAGAAGAGAACTCTCTGAATTTGTCTCTGAGTAGACAGAGCTGACCAAGGTCAAGTTGTCAGGCCCAAGCTGTTGTTCCTTCTCTCAGATGTTCTCTTCTCATTCCCTGCGTTTCCTTTCAACTTCAAAAACAAACAAACAACAAACCCTCCTAGTCTCTCTTCAAATCCCAAAGCAGAGTCTCTTCTTCAGTTCGGTATTGCAAAGCTACTATCTATGTTGGGTTTGGGGTGGGTACAGTGAAATTATTGTATCCATCTTCCTGACCAGTTTGCGTGCCCTGGCGTCTGAGACCTCATCTTTTCTTGGCCTCGTCAGCACATACCTGGGCGTCAACACAGATGTTCAAAACGTTACAAAATTTACCAGAAGTATTGCTGAAGCCTGAGTACCTGGAAGGTACAGATAATCAAGACTTTAAGGGCTCCATTACATGATCTGAACCACAGTAGGCTCAGAAGAAAGGAGAGTCATGGGACACAGGTCTGCACACATGAGTGGCTATCGAATGGACGTTACTGGTAGTTTGCTTGCTAGTTTTTTTGCTGAAGTTACTCTTTCCTATGAAGAATGCAGTCTGAGTACGTTTCTACTTCTTAATAACCAATACAGGTAGTGCCCTCAACAGTTAGTAGACGTTTCCTCCTGGCAAAGAACCGCAGCAGGAACAAAACCTGGATGATCGACACTCCTGCCCTCTGAGAAAATCTTGGTTTCTGAATCGAGAAAGCAAGATTCAGGCGGCGAGGTTAACAGGTTCACAAGCCGGGAGGTTAGCGGGCCTCCCAATCCTCCAATCTGTGCTTGCCCACTGCAACCACGCAAGGTCTGGTGATTTCATCACCCCCTTCACTCTCAGCACCATGCCTAGCAGGGCACAGGGACATCCCTCCGAACTCCCACCACACCCAGTTACCCAGGAAGGAGCCAGGGAGCCCAGCTGCTGCTTCCTCCTACCTTGAGCAGAGGCAGCCCCAGGAGAAATGAGCGAGGCAGGTGTTTGCGGTGTGGTCCCTCGTGGCTCCCGTAGCCACTCAAAAACTCCCCCACCCCCACCTCCGACGTCTCCGCTGCACCCCTGCCACTCCGGACCCCTGTGACTTTACGAGCTTTGCCTCGAGTAGCAGCACCTCGGGCTCTGGGGGCCCGGCGCCAGGTCCCCGGCTTGGCCTGACCTGGCTTTCACCCACAGGTCCCACCGGCGAACCCCACTCGGAGCGTCCACTTTCCCGTCGGGAAAACAGGCCTCGCAAGCCTGGGCCTGCGAGAGGCGCCCTCCACCCATCGCCCCTCCCCTCCCCTGCAAGACCTAGAAGGTTCGCGGCTCTCCAG